>JAUJYV010000923.1:0-24826 GCA_033995625.1 Ophyiulus pilosus
CTGCCTGGTCAAATGGTCATAAAACAAGAGAGAGAAACAAAAGGAGCAGAACAGTTTTGTTTCTTCTTTTCGATGACTTCATTAGGGGAAGGTATAGTTTTATTGGTCCCTTTTAATACCAAAGGGCCATGTGGTCCTAAGCTCCTCCTCCACGCCAAAAGCCCTTCCAGCTGCAATCTACAGTGGCGCCCTCTATTGATCTATAGAGGCGTTAAACTTAAAAATGTAAATTGACCAGATTCATGAAAACGACATGTAAATGCATAGGGGCAATCATAAAACCCAACAAAAACCGTATGTGCATATTGTGCAAAAATAAGGTGCAGGTTTTGTGCGCAGGTGTTCTTGTGCGTATCTGAGATGAAAATCGATTTGGATAAATTCCTGTAAATGCGCATGTGTGCACGTGCAACGGCGAGTTTTTAACTAGGACGAAATACATTCAGCTACAGATAGGCTAATTCGCCAATATATTAAATTGTGTAATAATATAATATTACTGAATGAATGACATGAAAAATTGACAACACGTACAGGTCAGATAATTGTATTAAAGACTCATGGCAGACATTTTGGAACAGTGTTTTTCATTTACACACGTAAAAATGTAGTTAATGAGCATGTTTAAATTTTCTTATCAAAGCATCAGCAGGACGTCCTACTTTCTTTGCTCCTTACTTTCACATATTAATTTGCGTTGGAAAAAGTTTTTTTTCGATTTATGAGCCATACAATATGACACTCTTCGGCAAGAACACCCTTTTTTGACTTTTTATTTATGGAAATAGAAAATTCAATGTCTATAATTGGAAATATTAAGGCAGGATTTGACAGCAGCACGTGTGGTGTGTATCAAACAACGAAGTAAAATTGTAATATTTAAAAATTACAATTTAAAAAAGGTTAATAAACTTGTTGTATTATTATTAGTAGTAGAATTGATGTTAGACAAATTAATGGCTCATCAATTTCCTATAGTATAAAGCTTAACTGCTATTCTAGTGATGGTACACTCAAGATACCCAGCCATTTCAGATTGCACGCTTTCCTAATTGCTATGTCCGTTTGTTTATGTGTACTTATTTAACGGCCCTTGCGGCCTATTTGAGTAATTGAAGGATGGAGAAAACTTAAGATTCGGCAGAAATATTAACAGAGTGCCTGAATAGCCGATCAGGTCTGGAAATTTCTAATGCTTTCATCACCAGATTTAAGTTGTTGTAAATGTATATGGATTATTACTAACGTAATCTATCTGTCTTATAAAGAGAAAAGGAGTATATCAAATCATTAGAGAGATTGAGCCAGCCAACACTTTAGCGTTAACCTTAACGTTAGAGGCGGGAAGGGAGGAGTCACGGACTGAACTACCCAATGAACTAACTGAACGTCATGAGTGCGCATGTGTAGTTTTTCCCTCCCGTCTTTAACGTTAAGGTTAATGTTCAGGCGTTGGCTGGCTCAATCTCTCAAATTATTTGACGCTTTCCTTTTTTCCACGACTTATCTCCAACACTATCAATATCCTTTATATTTGCTTCAAAATTGAGGAATATGAATTTTCTATATTATGTACTGTAGTTAATTTTCATATTACACTCGTAAACATTTGTTTTCGCTACTATTCGTAATTCGTTCTGGTCCTACCCGTGTTTAAATGTTACGAAAAACAATTCATGATGAAAAAATTTAAAATATTTACATGTACCAACTCATCATTAAATAATTTTCTTTCATCTGGTGTTCGATACGTTCGATTATATACATTTATAATTTTATTCTGTGTATATGTGTGGTAATTTTCCTTTAGGTACATGAAAATAAAAATCGAAACTCCGTATTGCTTATAAAAGTCTCGGAGCCAATGGAATTAATATTTATCATATGGACAATCTTTTTTTATACAATTCTTTCCAATGAATCTTTGGGAAAGTAGCCAAAGTACAAGAACAGAATTGGGTATATTTTTCACCTATGTATTACGAATATCCCACGATTTTACAATCAGTTATCACGTACTTTCAAAACAGCTTCAAGAAGCGCTCATAACAATGTATATGCCTATGAATAACTCTAAAGGTTCAAGGTATAGTTTGCAAAGTTCAACGACTGAGAACACGTGCTTGTTGGGATGCAAAAAATGCCATGAAATGTGTATTAAGCAGAAATGAAAGCCATTTCGATGATAGTTGCTTTACTGCAGTTTCCACTTTATCAACTGGAGCTTTTTTATATGAAAGATAGAAATTACATTTTCAAACGCACGAATGTATACGTTTAGCTTCAATAAACCCCTTCTTCAAATACCCGTCTATATATGCAGCTATTTTCTAAAAGATTTTTCAATATATATATTTAAGAAGTAAACATTTTGATCTTTCTTAAATGCCGACGCTGTACCAATAACTCCACTTTCACTGGTAATATTCAATTGGTAAAACAACATGGGAATATCAATGATATTTAAACGGAATTCGAAACGAAATGTTTTGAAATATTTCAATCCTGCTAAATTTCTAAAGTTTAAATTTTTTTTTTTTGCGATAACCATATATTTGTTTATCTCACTTTAGGCTTAGCTTTGATTCAGATTATAACAGATTATAGGTTAGATATAAATATTCATTAATTTAAAAGAATACAATCTCGAATTTTTCCCTATCGTTTTAGAGAGAAAACGGTTTTATAAAAGATGAACTGTTTACAGTCATTAAAGTCTTAGAAACACGAATTATAAAAGACTTTCCTTAGCACTAATTGGCTAAACCAATTTTCAAAAACATGGTGGCAATTAGTGCTTTCTGAGCCTTACTTTAAATGGAGGAGCTTTTTTCCATTTAAACTAAATTTGAGAAAAAGTATTGTGACGGAAGCATAGCTCAGTCCTAGTCGCCCTCGTGTCTCAAGCCCATAAGTAATGCAGCCTATGTTCAGTCGATTTGAACATTGTAACTTTTCTGCCCTTGCGCAGATGACGTGCGCAGAACATCTGTGCAGAAGACGTGCGTAGAACACCTGCGCATTTTTAGGGGGCTTTTAGGGGAGGACTTTAAAAGGCAGCTCCCCCTAGATTGGGTATATTTACCCCTTGGCCCGACCCTGGCTCTCGACGCCCCAGCATTCCACCATGACAGTTTTCCTATGTACATATATTCCCATACTCAGTATTTCAAGCACGTGAAGAGGTAATGCTCACAAACTAACGGTTATAACGTTGTTTATGCTGCTTATGTGGTTGCTGGGGCAACAAATGGTGCATAAAATGTTGAAAATTGTTATACTGAGTTGTAATTGAAAACCAGTCAACAAACAGCGCCTTCTCGTGGCATCCACTCGTGATCATTCAAGAGCTCATTGACACTAAACAGTGTAGCAGTCAAGCACAATGCATATAACCTAATAGACATCAAAACCTGAAGTCAACCAGATTTAAAATATATTCCAAAATACTGTGGCATAAAGGTTTCAATTTTGCATGCTAGCGCCTGGCTATCATTGTGTATCATTGTGTATATATAACTGTCTTAAGTTGAAAACTAAACCATGAGCCAAATAAAGTGAATGACAAATATGCATTTTTCAACATTATAACTTGACAGTTTCTTGTTTGTAATTTGCGATATAATGGGCATATTTCTTCTAGAACGCCCCAATGTTCGGTAGTTTCTCCACGCGCGTGCATTCTTTAATGTGCGCCTGTCTGCAAGTAAATTATGGACCTAAAAAGCCCACTCCATGGCACGCATGTGTCGTGCCAAAAAGAGCCTTTCGTATATTAAAAGTGTTATTACATTTGTGCATCCTAATGCGTTTCTGTGAATTGGCCAGCCACACGTTTAATCATGTGCATACATAAGAAGCTTTTGAACGCAGTCATTAATATAAATGTGCTACATTTCCTCCCAACTATTTTCTAATATTCTCCTATGTAGCTTACGTCTTTTCTCTATTAATACGCCAAAACATTTTTCATGAGTTTCGTAGCTTGTGCTTATAATAAACTCTGTCCTCAACAGACCATTTACATTGGGTTTACATATATATACCCAATATAGTTGATGGAACTATGTTACTTTAAAAATATTAATGGATTCTTTGAGTGGCATCCAGACTAGCTACCAGTAAATTCCGATGTCTTCTGCATCTACAGTAGTGGACTCAAAGATAGTATCAACTCGTATATCATCTCCTTCAGCCATAATAAACTATCTATTGTTCCAGAATTTTCTGAACTAATTATGCCATCATTGACCAACACGTAGCCTAATTTGCATATTGTAAAGCTGAATCATCACAAACGTGGAATTTAGATTATCGAAATGACGTGGTCATTAATAGTTTCCTTCGTCTGTCCCGTCGTCCAAAGTTATATCATGACATCCTACAGAAACAAATGTTGTCCTATGTCTATGCAAATAAAAGTCCACGAGGTTATCATTTTCAACAGAATAATGATCCAAAACACTTCAGATCATATTTGAGAATAGTTGGGTAAACAAAACTCGGCAAACTTTGCAATCTTAAAGCCCGGATCTTGGCCTTTGAAAGAGCTGGTATGATGTACTGACCATCACAAGTACTCCAATGAAGATTTATGTCAATACGTTGTTCGAATTCTTGAAGAAAGAATGGGGAAAAATTGCAGTTGACAGAATTAGCTAATTAGTTGCTTCAATGCCATAAGGCCATAAATTTTGCAAAATAATGGTTTACAAAGTATTAATTAGGATGTTATAAATGTGCAATTACACCATGAATTGTTAAAACAACATCATTGTTTTCTCGAATGCTAGTTATCATTTTTGTCAAGGAATTTTGTCTTATTTTTGTAATAAATGTTAATTAGTGTTCTTAATAAAGTAATATACATAAATATTAAATCACAGATTAGGTACTTCATGTTTTTATTATGGAGAAATTTGAAAATAAATGATTTGATGCAATACTTTTGACCATTGCAGTGTAGGTTATACTACTCAACGTTTTATTCAGCTGCAATATGAACTTCAGTAAAATGTAAAGAATTACGATTTGACTGTTGAATTGCTTTTTAATTATGGTTGTAAATCGATGGCTGCTGATTGCAATTAAGAAAGCTAATTATACACAGAATTCACATTTTCAATTATTCAGATTTTTACAAGTCTTGTCGATGATGTATATTAAGATCATATTTATAATTATTGATAGAAATGGAATATTTAGGAAAAAAAACTCATAATTTTTGTCTCCCAATACAGGATTATAAAATGATTAGTTTTAAAAGATGTAAAAATAAGCCTGCATTGCAGGCAGCTGTGCATCAGACAATTTTTTTTCAATGCACCTATGTATAAGTAGCAATAGACAGCGGCGCATTGCCCATTGTGCATAATTTAAAATAGTATATGTAATTGCCTGACTCACGTAGCACGTTTTCATGCACTTTATAATATGCCTTTAGATGGAGAAAAAAACGTTTAATTGCTTCGATCCCATTTGCTTTCTCAGCATCACTAATGCTCAGATTACATGTTTTTCATTTTGTGCGTATGGCTCGGGAGTATAAAGGAATTCAGCTGTAACGACTTTTTTAATATAATACTTTCTTAGAAAGTATAAAGCTAAACTAAATTACTAGATATTCATAAAGTTACAGATACGCATTCGCACCAAACTTCTTTTATCAAACATAATTCAAAAAGAATTTTCATGAACTTCAAAACGTTATTTTATGCGCAAGTTAACATGTGTGCATTTTCAGTTTTTCTAAACAACTGTTGTATAACTATCGTCTTACTCCTTGTCCAGTATATTCAAGGAATCCTCATCGGTGAGGAATTTTAGTTTTCGTTAAAGTTAGTGCAGTTTCATGCCATTTACTCAATATATTATTTCTTAATAATATTTTCTAAAACATTCTAGTAATTGAACTTGTAAAGTATATTCTTAGTTAGCCGTTTGGAATTCCAAGATGTCTATAGTAGCATAACTTTTCAAAACTTGTTTCGTTACTTATCGTTACTCACTACGAATATTTAGACAGTATTCGCCAGCGAACGTCTTTATATTGACCTTAACTGTACTGGCGGGACGGGAAGAACCACGCATGCGCACTCATGACGTTCAGATAGTTCATTGGGTAGTTCAAGGCAATGCTCCTCCCTTCCCGTCATTACAATTAACGTCAGTATATATAAAGACGTTGGCATGCGAAAACTGTCTAATTTCAACGTCACTGTGACAAAGTGCTAAAAATGTCATCGTTATAGTGACAAGTCCACTGAATGTTAAACTGTAATTAAGATATATATATATATTAAATTGCATTGTTTAGTTGGGTTAGTTTTTCAAATAATTGAACACTTTTCTTCCCTTCTACTAAAATGGTCAGTTATTTTTGAAAATTCCTCAAATGGATGCTGGGCATGCACCTCTCTCTGAAAATTCTGAATCCAATCCAGCAGCAGCTACATTGGCAGGTTTTCACGTATAACTATGAATGAAAAACTATTCGGTTTTATTAAATATGTGAATTAATTTGATTAAATAATTTATAAGTAGTATTAACTTGACGCGTTATTTATCATGATCATTAAATTTGCATCCACCAAAATAGTGATGTTAATCGATTTAATTTAAAATTTGTATCTGTTATAATACGATCAGTGAAAATTAATTTATTTTGCAATACAGCTACATGTGTTTAGAATCGTGACATCCATCACTGAATTCTCTATCTGCGCACTTGTTTTCAGATAGCATCTCTTGTAATCATTCAAGTTTCATTATCAAAAATGATTGCATTTGAATGCTAATTTCCATTTTCATTCCCTTCGCAAAGCAAAGAAAAGCTATATTGAAGTTTTTCATATTAAATATAGATCCATCCTATATACGAACATTTATGCATAGATAGCACTTCATCTTCCAGCGTACTGAATTATCTGCTACGCAGCATTAGTCTGCTGTGACTTTTGCGTAACTCATCAACAGTCCTATAAATGTCACATCAATAGAAAAAACGTTAAAGAAAACCAACTTCCCTTCACATTTATATTGCCGTTTGATATGTAAGTAATATTTTCGTCGACACTTTAAAGACCTTTTATCTCATTAACTTCTATTAATTACAAACTTGGCAGAAAGTGATTTAGCTTTAGTTTTGAGTCTAAATGCAATTTGCTTGTTATTTAAGATGCCATGCACGTCTTCGCCGCAGAAGTTAATAAAAATACACAATATGTACCCCATGTTGTTGGAAAATTTAGGAAATTTCTACTCTTAAGAAGTGTTGAAAGCGATGTGCGTGAAATAGACTGGCATATTATGTAACAAAATATACGATTATAAGTTGCTGCACTATTTGCAAGAGAATTTGCGAAATTTACATTTTGACATGTCCAGCAATGGTCAAAATTTACAGTCCCGCTTGCCCTCATTATTGGTTGTTTCTTGTGGAAAGCCTCTTTAAACAAACTTCAAATTTAGCAATATTCGTTAAACCTTTCTTCAATATACAAAATATATACAAATTTTCGTTAACTAAGTAAACACCTTTTCACATATTCATGCTAATTAAATATCAGTGCAAAATTTCCAATATGGTCAGTGCTTTTTATAAAAATGCACACAGTTTTTCACTTTTGCTGTAACATTTTGATTTCTGTAGAAATTACCTTTCTGTAGTTAGCATGAATATTTCAAACCAATTTTCAAAATAATTTGATGCAAGTGTATGGCTAGTGTTAATTTAAGTGCTTATAATTTCTAATGACATTCTGGGGATGTGATATTAGGGAGATTGAGCCATCAAACTTCTTTATACTGACCTTAACTGAAATGGCGGGAAGGTAAGAACCACGCATGCGCATTCATGACGTTCAGTTAGTTCATTGGGATAGTTCAAGGTTCCCGCTATTACAGTTAAGGGTAGCACATAAAGACGTTGGTTGGCTCAATCTCCCGATTTATTACATACGGTAACTATTACACAAGAATTACAAAGTGGACGAATTTTCACGTTCATTTTGCATAACGAATTTCTGTAAAGATTTGACAACAATTAAATCACTCATAATTGGGATAATGTGTAAGTTTGTGACAATAGTAGAATAAAAAAGTAAAGAAGTAGTGGAACAGGGTGCACAATATCTTAGAAAGCTTCACAGCAACTCATTAAAATCCTTGCAAGATGAAGTTTTGTCGGATAGCCCATTTTCTCATTTGAAATTGGTTTCAGATGCTTTTACTGTTGTTTCCCTTGTGGTAAGAACAGGAATGATTTAAGTGAAGATAAGTGTTTGTATCGATTTCAGGAGAAATTCGCCAATGAGTGCGTAAGGAAGAAAATGGCAATTCTGAACCAAGTACTTAAGGTACAAGCAGCGTTTCAAGCACGGATCGACAAATCCCGGGTGTCAAGTCTTTTTTTCATGGAGTTTGATAGCGATTTTCAAGAATATGATTTTTCGCGCTTTTACTGAATTCTAATAAACTTAAAAATAATTTTCTATTAGTTTTAACATGTTAGTATGCTGAGGATGAATGCAGAGGTTACCCTTGTGAGTATCCGGCCAGAGCAATTGGCACAAGTTCATTTGAAATTATTCCACGAGAGAACGTTAAGATTAAAAGCTTACCATTATAGTGTTAAACTGTCAACTTGATTAACTTTTTGATCCAATGCACGTACACGAACAATGGTCAGTAGATACGAGGAAAAAATACAACAAAATACTGCAAATAAATGCGCGCGAACTTCTAAAATAACTAACTAGGTAAACTTTAACAAACGAATTTAAGTGTTTTTTCATCTCTTAACATCCATCTTCCATGGATGTTGAGACCAATACAGAATACGATACATTTTAAAAACCATACTTGACTTCGTTCGCTGGAAAAAATGTATCGTGAACAAATAAATTATGACCAAAATTGCCATCTATAAAGGGAAATTAATTCCCAGCCAATTGACTGTATGCAAACCATGAATCATTCAGCACTGGAGCCATGTGTTAATTCTGTTTTCCAGTAGAAGTGAAAAAAAGAAAATAGCGTATACATTGTATAATAGTCACTATACGATTCAATGAACTTTTACAAATGGGTCATCTTGGGGAATAAAACATATCTCCACTCAGGGATGCATGTCTTGAAAAAGATGACTATGAGATAAAGGGTTTAAAAAA
Source organism: Ophyiulus pilosus (assembly GCA_033995625.1). NCBI lineage: Eukaryota > Metazoa > Arthropoda > Diplopoda > Julida > Julidae > Ophyiulus > Ophyiulus pilosus. The sequence continues at coordinate 9,171 of JAUJYV010000923.1, forward strand.
GATGCTAAAGGTAATCCATGGATACCCAGGATGGCGATATGGCTCCTTTATCCATTTCCTTGGGCTTTATCTCCATAGTTACAGCTTAAAAAAACAAGCCAGAAATCCGTAACACACAATGTCAATCCGTTGGAGGCCAATCCATGTGAAACGGTCGCATCAATCTCTCGGGATTTTTTAAATTCAATCCAACTTCAATGGATGTCTATTTCCCGCGAATAATGCCTGTGGGAACCAATGATCGATAAAGTAGCATCAATGACCGATAAGTGACAACTGTAATCAATAAAATTACCTTCAATGACAAAAAATGAATATATCCAGTAGCTTGATTTAAATAAAATTTGCACTACTGCCGTTGTTATAAAGTAGCTGGACATTATTTAGCTATGGTTGTAAGCTTATTCATCAACGCTAAAAGACGTTTGTAATCCTGAAAAAATGTTCTATAATTACGACCCCAAATTTAGCAGGTCAAATAGAATTAACCTTCTTTCTGAATATGATATCATTTTTACTCCCTAATTAATAGGTATTACCAACAATTTCTATCCCAAATTCGCACCACCCTGTGGGATAACTAACTTTGGGCTAGGCATATCCTTAGTGGAAAAATTATATAGGGTCATATTATCTCACAAATATATCCATATTTGATATTTTTCACAAACATGTCTGAAAAAATTTCTTGCCGTAGATAGCGTTTAAATTACATTAATATAGTTAATTAATATATGCTTAAAACGTGAATATTACTATATAATACAAAGCTTCTAGCAGATTTAAATTTTCCTCGAAAAAATAAACTAAATAAAAACACTTAGGTTCATACTTTTAGAGTTAAACCACAAAATACAGAATAAATTATAAAAACTACAGAAACTAAAGTTTGGATCACCCCCAAATTAATATCTGATTTTCGACAAACGTTGCTTATAGGTTTACGTAAATGTTTGATATTCACATGAATAATAGTCAAGGCATATAGGAATCACTATATTGACCTGTTTTAACAACAGCGGTTATAGTTCTTCCTCCCCAGATGCAAGTTTGACGACTTTAGTGAAAACATCAGGTGTCACAATAAAAATGGCCGTCATATAGAATAATGCGGAATTTAGAATATTGGCAAGTCACCAGAATATGACAGAAAAGTGTTCATCTCCAACTGGTTGAAAAAGCCTCATTGAAACCTGCTTAAGGCATTACAAACGATGCCTGGTCCAAAGTTACACGGTATTTCAAATTATTCTATAGTAGACTTTTGCGTCAATATCTTAAAAATTGGGTCAAAAAATACAATTAGTCCAAATAAAGCCTTAAAGGTTAGTATCAATAAACCATGATGAAATCTTATAAGAACGCAGGTACACATGCTCATTTCTTCTTTGATCATTGATTGACGATTTTACACAATCAAGATATAAGAAAAAACCATACAAATAAATGGTCACCGAAGTATATAGGCTCTTGCTATTATATATATCCTATAGATTGATAGGTCTATATTCTCTTACTAAACACGATTAATTCAAATATGGAAACCCATGAAATTCACCAACCACCCATCAAACTTCAATAGATCTTATTGCATGGTTTTATATTTCATATTACGGAATAAACGAATCGTAGTTGAAAATTAAAATTGGACGATGCTGAATGGCTTCAACATCATTTGATAAATTAGAAATTTGAGCCCGCATGTCTTTCGTCAAGCAAATGCATCAAATAAAACAACTGAAAGGAAAATTATCCCGTAATTAAATTTAATTCAGCACACATTCTTTTTCCATTTTAGTAAATACAGAAAAACATGTAGAGCTTCCAGTAGAATAATTGAATTAGGGCATGCCAAAAGGTGATTAACTTAAGATAAAGGTAATTTGGAATTCGCTTAAGTGTTGTTTACTTTTATTATGAAGAAACGAGATGAAAGTGTGTTGCATGGACATTAAATATAAAGTAATGCGTAATCGATAGTCCACTGATCTGCCAACACGAGAAAGTTGGATTAAAGATTTACTCTGAGCTAAATGGAAGACAATTCAATATTTTGTGAATTTTTAAAATGATGTTTTTTCGGAAAACAACATTGCATAATCTACTACAATCAGTCTTTAAAAACTAATTCAAAAAAATAGCCTACATTAAGCATCTAAAGTTTATTAATTTGCAATATTCAATGAAACAAACAAAAATAATTAAATTAACTAAGCAGCAAGTTTTAAAGATAAATTACAATGACGATGTTTACATTTCGGAGCCTTGTATGTACGCTTAGTTCACTAATTTTTGCCATTGTAAATTGACAAAAGTGAAAATGCCTTTTTATTTCCAATATTGCAGCAGATTATTTATTCACTTATCAAACAATAATTTATAGCGCTTCTTAATTGTAATTTGTATCTTGGTCAAATAACAGATTGTTGTATATTGTTTCCTTACAACAGCAAAATAACACGTTATTTTGCAATATTTAACATTTCTTTATATACACAATGATAATATAAGATTTGCATACATGCAGTATACATCAACAATGTATAAACTGGGTTTACAAGCTATTTGCAAGAATAGCAGTAGTTGTTTGAAGGGTAACAACCATTCATTATCTAATATTTATGTAAAATACAACTTTGATTTTCCGAATCTTTAAAGAGACTTTTAGAAAATAGGAGTTTAAATTCATTTAACAATGTTGTTGATGAACCGAATTATGAGCTGAAAAAGCATAAGCTTAGCAGTAAATATATATTTTCCCTATCTCTCCTCTATTTGGGCCATCAGCTATTAACAAATACAATAATTTTCACAACTGTCATTTAAATAATTTATTAATAATAAGGCATTATGATAAAATCAATATGCGAAAAAACATTAGAAATATAAATTGGTAAATTGGATTATATTAAGAGTGGTTCATTTATTTTATTGCAAGTTAGCAAAATAAATCTCTTAATGAGAATGAAGATGCCTTATCGATTTGTATGCTTAATGATGGTGCACGTTAACTTCAGATTTGGGAAATGACAATCCCAAGAATAAATGTACAGTTCTACAAAAAACTAAAGCTAAAATCTCCCACTATTATTTTTGAATTTTTGTGGTCAATCAATTATCGCCTCAAACTGTATATTTCAAGTTTTCTTAAGAAACCCAGGCTTTCTTTGTTATTGCTTGCAAAGCCATAAGAAAAAGTAGACATCGTTCAATGTCCGTTGATAAAATAAAAGTTTCAAGCTTAAAGTAAGCATGCAATTATCTACTCGATTTTAAATATAATCTGCATGTTGTTATTGCCTTTGTAATTATGTTGGTTAGCCAAATTACATCGAGGGAAGCATAAACGAGCTTTTGATGCCAACGCTGGACAGCCATGCATAATATTGCCATGATAAAGCAGATACAAGTACGAAACTCATGGTTGAAAAAACCAAAACTCTTCGGCGTCCAATTAATAATGCCTATAAGCCGTTTAATCCTCAGTTATAAAAATTTATTCCTTTTGTTTATGTCGCATTTATGACGCTCGTAAAATTGCTCACTGTGCAGAATGCTTCGTAAAAGGCAAATGGAGATCATCGAAAGAAAGCAACCAAGACACTACGAAATTAAGGCATTATTTGCATTTACTGTTCCGCTCTGGGAAATTAATAAGACGTGCATAATCCTCCATCTGTAATTAAGGCCATCGTTGTTAAAACTAACATATACAGGATGAGCCCTTAGCAATCAAAGTTAGCACTATTATCCTCATTTAAATAATCATAAAAAACTTATTTCGAACTATGTGGTCATGTATCAAAACTTCCACAAGACTTAAATTGATCAGTTTGTTTCTAGAAAGATATAAACAAATCTTATTTACAAAAATGTACCTAACCTACCTAAGGACACGTTCAGTTTTCTTCAATTTCGTCGTAATGCAAGGCGATTTGGCATTTTATATATGGATACATGGCAATTGAAATTCAAATAACTTATCCGAAGAAGTAAACTTGAAAACTAATTTGTCGCAGCTTAATACCAGTTAATACCCTCAGAAAAATAGATTAGAGAAAATAGGATATTAATTAAGCAGCAACAAGGCATTAAAACTGGAGCTATAGGCAAAAAACACAGCCGGTCCTCACTTATGCAAATGCAATTGAAAATGAAGTAATCTGGGAAATTATAGATGACAAACTTAGAAATGCTTATAAGGACGTCAACAGCGTACAAAAAAGTTGTGCATGCTATGATGGAATCTTGGCATCGTGCACTTCTGAGAAAGAAAAGAAAATTGCATTTAAATTGTCTTTAAAAACGATGGCTTAAAAAAGGCAGATTGCCATCGTTGATCGCATGGCTTAATTGAAATCTACGGCAAGCGTGTTTCTAAAATGCAAGCAGAGATTTAATAACTTAATTGATAGATATAAAAAATAAGGAGGCGTAAATATGACTCGCAAGCCAAGCGGAGAGCATTAGCCATGCCTTATGTACGATAAAAAAGCGCTTGCTAAATTTGCATCAGATATAATGGACGTGGAATTCAATACTAAAGCTATGCAATAAAATGAACGTCAGTTAAAAAGTTACACATGTGGAATAATATATTCTTGCATTACTTAGTATATACAAAAGTTAGCTTGGACTGCACGCCTACTATAGTTATTTAAAATTTAGCGATGTGTACAGATTTTTAAAAAATAATATCATGTATTTCATAAATTATAAGACGCCCTTTTTACCCCCATAGAAAGATTTCTAAAAACGGGATGCGTCTTAGAATCGCTGTTGTGTCTATAGCTCATCTACAGTCCAAGCGATAATCGCAGGGTATAAATGTAACCATCGAGTTGAAAACATCGTTGTCTCCTACATATGAATAAATTTGACCGAAAAATTTTAATCCGGATACATACGGTCAACTCTGTTGCGAGTCCATATTTTTCGTGAGCTGAATATTTTCCGTATATATTTCGTAAAAGTTTTTTCCTCACGTATATTGTTTACAATTAGTGTGTTTCCCTATTGTTGTTATTGCTGTTTTGAGTAAATTAAAAAGAAGTTACAAAATATATTCTATTTTATTTTTCTTAAAATCAAGCTTTTTCTGTGTGTTTATGGCAGTAAATTATTATGCGTCTTACAATCGATGTTTAAATAATGCGATGCATGTTCAAACATAATTAGGTAGACCAATTTATTATAAATTAAGTTTTACTTTAAGTAAAATGCACATAATGCAAAATAATATGCACATTAGAACACCTTTTATTTTGAAAATCAAACAGTTTACAAAAAATGTCGCTAGTAGACAAAAAGCAACATTTACAAGAATTAAATAGCCCTATAGCAAATTTCATTTTTGAATATTTCGTTATGTATAAGTTAATAGAATAAAATCGACCTATTGAAAACAGAATTTGATATAACAATATTATGTACTAGGACTCTTGCAAGTCTAAAACTAAGCAAATGTGGTTCAACTAACAAGTTATAAGTTTCAATATATAAAGTAAAATAAGCCTGCAGACTGATCTATTGCAAATCCATTACAAGTGTGTTGTTTCAAAACTTTCCTTTACCAGAAATGTTAATAGAAAATCGATTGAATCAATATTGGCTTAGGGCAGCAAATTTTGAAATGCATGGTTTCGCTTTAAATAAGCAAGCATTAAATTCATTCTGCATGTAACTACATACGGTAGTGATAATGACATGGAAAATTTTTAAAAAATGTTTCTATAAGAAGATAGTTGCGTATATGCAATTTCGAAGAAGAAAAAAATCCACACCCAGCGCAAACACACATCCCACTCAAAATTCTTTACAGCCTATAAGAAGTAATTGTGATTTCCATCTTGCCAAGCCAAATCGGAATACGTCTCTCGGCTTTCTTTCATTTCAAAGCATTTTACAATCCACGCTGAACAGAGTTTTTCACTTCGTTTTCAGTCTCAAAAGGCCTCTGGGGCACATCCTCAATGGCGTGTGTGTTTTATACAATGGCTTACAATGCAACGCATTTGGGCACCTACAATTCCATTAGATCACGTGCTTTGCTTTGCCAATCAGTCCCACAACCAAGATAAATCTCTCTTGGTTTACTGCGAAACACCATTTCAACTTTTTAAAGCTCCGTGATGGCAAGTCGATGGGATACTTTTCGTACTACAAACTTACAGGCTACATGCACGTAAAACTTTTGTAAGAAGCTAAAATTAATAAACGGGGGTATACGACACGAGTGCAAGCAGAGACACCATTAAGTGCATTTTGAAAGACTTGGAATATTATTCTACAGGGTAAAATTACAGAAACATCTTATATGGAGTTACAGCTAAGTCCATGCAAAAGAGAATAACGTATACATCGTACATGTAGTATGCTAACGGTCGCTTGCAAATGTGGAATGATCGAAAGACTGTTGGCTTAGTATAAAAGTGATTACAGAGCCATATAAGGCCTAGTAACCGCTCTAGGCCATTCTGAACCACATAGTGAGTGTGGTACTGAGATCAGTATACTTGTATGTTAATGCAGTACAATATCAACTCTTGTATACACACACTTGTACTTGGATTTTGGTCACCATTTTGGTTAAAATTAATATCGCAAGAAAAATCGCCTTTAAAACAAAACGCTGAATTTTTGCAATTTTCGTCTATTGAAAATGACAATTTTATGTTTGTGAAGATACAATATTTTAATAACGTACTTCATTTAATATTAACACAATCGAAGAGCATATTTCAGTATAGATGCATATATTCGCGTACTCACGAAATGCGAAATGTAAAATTACGAACACTCAATGACAACATGCCAAACACACGCGCGCAAGTGTCTAGAATAAGCAAATTCTGAGGTATTGGGAGTGAACTGAGGTGAAACTACGAGAGTCAACATGTCATTTGCATGCGATGTTGTACACAACCTGGAGCCAAACATCCTGGATGTTATTGACTGAAAGTAATTTTTTTTTAAATATATGTACATCTGTAACAAACTATTAAATAACATATTTGGAGGCAAGAATTCATTGTGCATTGTTTTAATGTTGAATTACACATTTGCATTTATATGCAAGAATAAAATATTTCCAAGGATAAAATATTTCCAAACATAAAAGGAAACTTTGCTTCAAACATTAATTTTGGGGTTATTTGATTTTTTTTAAAGTTTTATTTGATGTTCAAACTAAATATGGTAAATGGTGGAAAAATTCCTGTACCTATGCATGCTGTACTGAGATTAGAATATGGTTCAACTTTAATGTGTTAAAAATAGTTAAAGATGTATTTTTAAATCCAAAGAGCCATAAATGTTCCTATACGACCATTTATTCCCATATACGACTGAACATCGGAGTAAAGTAGAACCTGTCTAAAAGCATACTCATAGGACCGGTGAAAAATATGCTTTTAGACAGGTTCATTTATACAAGGGTCCCCAAGTCGGGACCGGCACATTTTAAGCTTTTAGAGAGGTTATTCATTTACACAGGATGCATTTAGGCAGGTTCTATTGTACATACATATAAATGTCCATATAACTCCATACATTCCCACTTTTTATTATGCCTATGTAAATATACATGTCAATTTATCATTTCTGAGTTTCTATATATCTCGCATTTACATATTTTGATCAATAATGTAAGTCCATGTTTCATCCATACTTGGTCATTAAACGTCATAAGACTATAAATGTTTTCAAGCATACTATATGTAGGTAATATTTCACATGCTGGGGTAACTTTGGGGCTCAGATGTATGGGAACATAAATGGACCTATTAATCAGAGCAAAAATGTGAATATATTTGGCTTAATCTATTGGACATGGTCAGTTTCAGGTCGTAATTTTTGTATAATATTCCAGAATTTAAAAAAAAATGCCAAAAAATTTACCAAAGCATCCACATTTTACAGTGATTGTACAAGTGCACAGAGAAACGTGCACGTTAAAAATGATGATAAAGTAGATTTAACAAGCCTGGATTTATCATGCATTGACCCATGGCCATTAAACTGGTATAGGCATATCACACTTTACTATTAACTTTTTATACCCTTATTCCATGTTTTTTGCATGTCTTTCACCACCCCTATCAGTTTCAAATCAACACTTACAGCTTAAAAGATACTGCAAGCACCCCTTGCTCCATTTAGATATGCAGAAAAACAGTTTTCTAATGCAGACCATGGCATCTATGGAAAGAGGCCCACATTATTTTGACATTTTTCTGTCAGCAATACAGTGTTTCATGGTACTAAATTTGCCACCAGAGTACAAAGCATGACTCCATTGCGGTGGCGTATAAAATCATGATATAAGGAAACGCGACGAGGGAATTAAGTAAGTGGACTTCGCCAAAGAATATCTAGGAAATAGGAAATCGAAAAAGCTATATACTAAACACAACGGAAACGATATCGATAGGAAGGATATACTGTTGGGAAAAGCGACTTTTATGGACCATCCATCCGTTCTCATTACAAGACGACTGGCAAGTCAACACTTGAGAAGAACCATAAACCATTTAAAATTGGTCATCATTTGCGATAGTTGAAAGATAAAAAACCTACTAAATATTCAACAAAACAACTTTTATGTCAACATTTCAGTTGATATAATGACGTACTGCATTCCAAACTGTTAACAAAGTTGAAAACGACTGAATTACAATCAAACTCATGTGAAAGCATACTTTATATTCGACCAATACCTGAGAGGTCCTTTGTATTTACAAGTATTTCAGAAAAATAATACTCATGTTGACAAAATGTCTAGTCCTGATTGCATTTAGAATGTTCAGATATGGCACAAACATTAAATAAATTTACAAAATACTTAACCACCAAAACGCTAAACAAAATTTGTATTCTTATAAAATGACATTCAAAGTAATTCATGGAATTAAAAAACTGATGTTAGAGTAATTTTATTTCTTTAGCAAATTGTCAAATTTGTCAGCAAGTGTCCATCTAGCAGCATCAATAATTGATAATGATCACAAATTTAGAGCCCCTTGATACGTTAATGCACATTTCTGATAGTCGCAAAAGCCTATAATAATCTTGCCATGTTTTCAGTATAAAGTCATTAATATTATCACAACATGACGTAGACAACTTAGCAGACCCAATGTAATTAATACTGACTCGTATAGATTTCATCCTTAATTTAATTTTGAGCGGTCGTTGAATGCTATTATGTGCTGTTACATATAACGTCGGGAATGGAATAAGCGTACTTGTCATGTGTTTTCCAGCAATATTTAACAAATATAATATGGGTTAATGGAAACTTGGAATATTCGAAAATTATATGTAATTGAAATGAAAAAGCAAACTTCTATGCCTTAACAAAATAACCTCTACAAATCCGAGATATCCTCCATAATATTCTTTTGTGAAAATTTCCCCAGAAAAAACAATTGCACAGCCAATCCCAACTAAAATCCCGATGGATGAAATCCCAACCCAGAGCAGGAAAGATTTTTATTATATATATACTGTTCAGGAAGTCAGTCAGAAACGTTTACGTTGTCCGGAAAGTCTTGATCGATGCCCATTGCTGATATGTCTTAAAACCGATTTTATCCCTATCTCCCATTTCTTTCTTTCTTATTTCAACCCTCATATATTCTCATCCAATTCCATCATCTGAAGCCACGCAACCTCCTTTCTTTGGAACCCTTTACTGGTGGGCAAGTTCGATGATTTTTTTCAACGCTTATTTAATATCAAATTAAAAGAATACATAATAAATGTATTTAAAGTAGGACTTAATATGCTAGCTACTTTATAATGATTTGGTAATTGGATATAAAGAGTTTGGTAATAAATAATGAACCTTACAAGTTCATTACAAAACATTTCAAGCATAGCTGTCTACTATAGTAATGAAATCATTATTTATTTGCATTGTACCTGTTCAATTTCTTGTTATAAAGTAGGTATTACCAACATTTGTGAGATTGTTCACTGTTAAGTGTGAGAGCATGCACGGGAAAATTCCAAACAGTCAAGTGCCTTATTTAATGTTCTTTAGTCAATGCAAATACAAATGTTTCAAAAGGAATCATTTTTTTAATGAATTTGCTATAGAATAAAAGAATACTCGGAATTTTTAATAATAATTCACTCAAAAAATGTGCCTTGTTAAAGAGAAAAAATGCCTTAATAGATACATAATTTTGACTTCTTTGTGGGAAAAGTAAAAGAATTTTCTGAAACATCGATTTTCAGTACGTGAACAATACGATTTCGGATTAATTTTTTAATGTGTGTAGCAGAGTTATTTTGTTGTATCACTTGCATCAATTAACAAAGATATTATTCACAATTAATCAACACTAATAGTAAGACACTGTCTTAAACTAAATTGAAAATTAAATCTAATCCCTTCTTTTCGAATCATACGAAATTGTTTTTTGAGCGTTTGAATTCTACATTGAATCTTTTTGCACGTGCCCAACTTTGAGAGAATTGAATACATTTGCCTCCATCGCATAGACTGCTATGAAAAATAATAAAACGTCTTTATGCTGCTTAACTGGCAGGATTTTCGAGCCTGAAAGCCGTGATGATTGAACGTTGAACATCAAAGTGAGTCGATTTTCATCCATTCAACCATTGCTCTAGCCTGGACTATAAACGATTCTAGCCCTAATATATGAGGCCCATTTCCTTCTGAATTTCGCCATCACTAAACACTTGCCATTCATTCGCCCTAATATATTCGGCGTGTTAGTGACTCCGAATAGCAGCCTTGTCTGCCATGCCCAATTGCCATTTGCTCTTCATTTTTGCCTCTTATTTCCCTTATCCTACTCTGCCGTTTTCACCCCTCACATTTTCTCCCAAAATATGCTCTATATATGGAAAATGGGGTTTACAAACTCAGTGGGATATTGTTTTTCCCTCATTTTTACCGTATAGTCACATAAATCTTTGGATACCATAAATGTTCATAAACATGCAACCCATCGGGTTTTTTACATTTGTCAGAGGGTGGCCCTCTAGATAGAAAGGTCATGTGGAAATAAGGTCAATAAATTCAATAAACATGTGATCTATAACTCGTATGATAAACGACTGGATACTTGCATGTAGTAGGTTTCAGCATCTTTTATCACAAAAGTAAATATTTTTGTAAATGCAAAAGCTTTCTTCTGCCATACCTGTCTTATATAGTTTTGACATGGCATCTTTCAAAAAATAGAATATGGTTTACAGGCATCTTATTTAGTATTTAACATAAATAACGCATGGTTACATACCTCTTATATCGTAGGGGAAGACAACATTAAAAATATGATGTTGAGATCAGTATGATTATACAATCAAACCCGCGTAATTGCACAGACCGAATAATTGCACATATTCTCAATGTCTTGAACTTTTGCCCTGTTTGTACATGATGTGAACCCGGATAAATGAACATATTTCACAAGTCCCATGTGCAACTTTTGAATGGAATTATGACCGGATAATTGCATAAACCGGTTAATTGCACATTTTCAGCTTGCCGGGCTCTACTGTATTTTGATATTAAGAGAGGTGGTGACTTTTAGACTACCATGTATATTTTCACTTTTTAAAGTATCTACACTGAAAACTGAAAATGTGCACAAAAAACAACACAAAAATGTGTAAAGCAGTTGCACACACTGATGTGTTGCTGCTTTGCACACTTAAATATGCAAATGCGTGTATATAACATATAGCATTTACACATTTAAGTGTGCAAAGCAGCAACACATTAGTGTGCGCAACTGTTTTACACATTTTTGTGTTTTATGCACATTTTCAGTTTTCAGTGTACTGGAAAAAGTAAATCTAATGTTTCCCATAGCTAATCTAGCCATTTGAAGGATTTTAGCAACAAATTGAGCCAACATTACTGTATTTAAGCAAAACCCGGATAATTGCATAAACCGGTTAATTGCACATTTTCGGCTTGCCAGGGCACTGCATTAAGCGGGTGCGACTGTACACTATAGCTATGATGCATTTCGAATATAGAAACGATTACTATAGCAATGTTTCATGCTGTTTTGGATTTTTAAAGCATGTTTTAAAGCACTACTACTAATATATTGCAGTGAAACGTGTTCAAACATTCCAGAGAGGTACTATCTTAAAAAACGCCTATTAAAATAAAACTTGTTGTGAATGGACGATTGAACGTCAGCTATAAAAACTTAAAAACTGAAATTTTTAGTTGATCAGCAATCACAAAATCCACACTCTGCTTGTAATGTAATATCGCCGATGATAGTTTTAATAACGTTAAATCTTTCACGTTTGCAATTAATTAAGCCTCAACGCGAACATTGCTTTCAAAATTTAACTGCAAAAATTATTAACTGTCATATTAAAATAATATGTGCAGCTTAACTTTATTGCATCAAGCCTGATAAGCATACGCAAAAACCTCATCTTTTAATCCAGCAAATCAAATTTCACGCAGCTTACGATAACAGTAAATTGGGCGAAGATTAAAAACTTTGTATGAAAGCCAAAGCATTAAAGCAGCAGACAAAAATGCAAAAATGGCGCAAGCTAAAAATAAGGGGAGGGGAGGGAAAAGCTGCTCAACTTCAAATATTCCAATTAGAATTTCCATATTCATGACTGCATGATTTTCCATTACCTTATTACCTCGTACACAGAGTGAACATAAAGACCCACTGTTTTCGTCCTACAAAATCGTCCTAGATTTCATTAATTACATTTCCCAATTTTAATACAATTTTTTTGTGTAGATTTCTTCCTTTCTTATATTTAGTTCCGCACTTAACTCTAATAGTAGGCAGTTCCATGTGCGAAAATCGTTCGTCTTCTTAAAGCCAAGGGAACAAACACTGAAGTATTTAATTGGATTAGAAATAGGGTTTAGAAAAGACTTCCACTGAGATGAACACCGCATCTCCAACGAGACAAATGAAAACGCAAGCTGGGCAAATGAAAAACATTAGTGCTTTTGTAAAAATAGCGCTTTGCTGTTATTGTATTATAAATGCGTTAATAAACTGCAATTATCTGAAATCCTCTAAACGCTGGAAACCACAAAGCTCATTTCTTTGATTGCAATTGCATATAAGGTCAGAATCATCAAATATTGGTAATTGCATTGCAGTAAAGCAGTAAACAAATATATACTGCTGCATTTCATACTATTGATTTTTGATATAAATTTTAAAAAATTGACCTAAAAGTCAAAAGGGATAAAATTATATTTAGCAGCACGCAGTTATAAATGACAACTACATGGCAATAACTATAGTCCAACTGACTGATTTAAACAGTTTAAACATTGTAATAAATCTTCACATTTTAATTAGAACACTAGCTACTAAAATATTATTATTCTGCATTCACTTTCAACTGTATTGTATTGAAATCAGACAGAACCCATCCAGAGTCTCCGTGCATTGAACTCTTTGGAAACGAATACTATAACCAATCTAAAGGTTCAATTTATAGTACTTATCAAAACCATAAATTAGCCAAAGGTTCCATTTATTCAACCTTTTCATTTCATATAGAACACATTCAAAGGTTTCATTTATGGGACCTTTAAAACAATATAGAACCTATCCAAAGGTTCTATTTATTAAACCGTTTGAAATCAATATATAACCTTTTCAGAGGTTACATTTATTGAAACCTTTTATGGGGTTCCTTAAAGCATTTTTAAAAGTTATACCAATGCGGTCCATTGAACCTGCAGAGGTTCTACATTATAGAGCTATTTAAGTGCAGATATCCATAAGGATAACTTACAAGCATACCGGAACACTTACAATGGGCTTTCAAAGAATAGCCACACGTTATTATAAATTCGAATTAACTAAAATAGTAAATGTAGTTGGTAGCGAACCATAGGAATAGTCACTAAGACATCTTGTAAATTTTGGTATACCAATACAACAAATAAAAAACAGGACAGGATAAAAAATTATGTTAACATACAAGACAATCAAAACTTCTGCAACTACCTGTAATTATGAAATGAAACGAAATGAACCTTACCTGCTACTGATGTCATCCATGTAAACCTTTCGTGTAGTGGAGCATTAGCCGATTAGGTGACGTGGGTCAACATTGATTCAACGAAAATCGGCTGAGTTGGTTTAACACTTGATTCCTCATCTCTGGCAAGCAAGTTTGGACTCCCTTAATATCATCGAATTATGAACGTTCGCAGTCGAAAGAATTGATGTTCATCGTAAATTTTCCATAAACACCATTAAACATCTCCTGTGGCGGCTACATTGGTTTAACACAGGATTTCATATCTTTGACAGGCAAGTTTGGAGTTTGGACGACCTTCAGATCTTCAAATTATGGAAGTTAGCAGTTTAAAGAATTGATGTCCATCGTAAATGTCTCATAAATGCCATCAAACATCTTTTTGTGAATGATGATCACAAGTCACTCAATTGACCAAGCAACGTTGTTTGGTGGCAGCGCTATGCGTTTGACATTTGAGAGACCTCGGTTCGAAACCCCAATTCGGATATCCATGGATTTTCCGGCCAATTATTTCCAAGAAATTCTGGAATAGTATTTCTGAAAATTGGTCGCAGTTGTTCTTCTTAGTAAACATCCAACTAACCACTCAGTTTATCGAAAGCACATTTGCTGTGTTGAGTTTTTATCTCGAAAAGGCTTCATAAACAGCAGTGGAATTTCCATCATCGCACGATGATTTAAGGTCTATTGACCAGGATCATTTCCAGGATGCGAACAAAAGTTTCCTCAATCTATATAGAAACAAAAAAGTTGGTTTAGTGATCATATTTAGTCGACAATTGCGTAGTGTTTTGAACACTGCTGTAAAGCGGAGGCTGTTTAAATGAAATGGTTATAAATGCACTATACTTATTAATGTCAATCAAGATATTAATTCTAGAAAAAACTATCACTGCGATTACAAGTAATCAGTTTTTACAGCTTTTAATTGGCATCGGCTTTAATTTTATCTGAAAAAATCTAAACACAAAGCCAGAAAGAACGATGCAACAAAATATAAAAAATGCGCATGTCAAATGTTGATGTACCGACCCCTAAAAAACTAAAAAGAAATGTAAAGTTAAAAAAACAACATTCTAAATAGGATATAAACAAGTATCTCGAAAATCTACTGCTTATTATGGATAACGGCAGAATCGTTATTTCCCCACCTCTGTCCCAAATACAAACAAACAGAGAGGTAAAATCTAACACCTTATGTTTCATCAATTTTTCCCCCTAGAAACATCTAAAAACATCGTGTAATAACAACGTAATAACAAATCTTACACACGCTAATAAAATGTCTATTTTTTGTTTTAAATGTTTTTAGTAGCGATGTTTACCAATTTCAGTAACGATTGTTCGAAATTAATATAAGCTTCATTTTATATTAGTAGATTTTATAATACAAGTTTATAAGAATCACAGACATCTCTAAGACATTATACGTAAAACCCTATATAGATATACAGTGGAACCTCGCATAACGAGCATAATTGAATCCGGAGTCTTGCTCGTTATGCGAAACACTCGTTAAGCGAAACAATTTTTACCATAGACATTGATGTAAAATACGATAATGCGTTCCATGCCGAAAAACATACTCAAAAATTGAAATTTTCAAAAAATACTCAAAA
>JAUJYV010000924.1:0-24784 GCA_033995625.1 Ophyiulus pilosus
GATCACTTTGGTAAAACTAATGAAAAGTTAACACCTTAGCTGATCACTTTGATAAGGTTGATGATAAGTTGACACCTGGCTTGATCACTTTGGTAAAACTAATGAAAAGTTAACACCTTAGCTGATCACTTTTGTAAAACTAATAAAAAGTTAACAACTTATCAGGTCCCTTTGGTAAGGTTGATGAAAAGTTAACACCTTAGCTGATCGCTTTGGCAAGGTTAATGGAAAGTTAACAACTACAGCTGCAGAATGTACAGTATTCAGTGCATGACCAGGCAATCAAAATGCATTTTGTTGACTAAACACTTAGTTAACTTTAGTGTCTGTCTACTGTAGTATCTGGTCAGACAGTCAGAAGTACGAATTTTGCTGGTTCTCCCATACAATGTTACCACATGTAGTCATGCCCATTTTCAATGGTGCTTCAGGTTAGCATCTAATCAACAGGCAGGTGTTCGCGTACAACAGGTACAGGGAAATACTATAGTCAGTTGCAGGTTAGCGCTGCTTGGCACCGCAAGGCGGCGTTCGTCCATGAAAAAGCTCTGCCACGACAGGTAGGCCATCAGTAGTAAAAGGTGAACCGTTCCGAGGGGAGGATAGCCGCAGTCCGCGAACAAGGAATTTCAAGCCTCGCGTCCGATGCTCGCCATCGCCGAAGTAGGGCCCTCCGAGTCCCGCGAGCGGAGGTTCGCCTTCGGCCCTCCCCTTGCAGCCGCCTCTGATGGGGGGGCCTCACCTGAAACCGCTGGAAATATGCCGTTGGCCTGATTTCCAACGCCGTGCGTGTGTGCTACAAGCCCGGTGTTCGAAGCAGGACATGCCGATGAATTGCCCCGTGACGGCAGCCCCCAAAATGCACGGGTGCTTACGTCAAACGGACAACGAACTTGTGCGATAATCTTAAGGTACGTAACTTAGAGCCGATGGCGGTTGTGCTTTCTAGGAAATGGAAATAAGATTCGGTGGACTGGTGAATGTGTGGTCTTGTTCCTCCATGGAGACGGAGGAATCTACAATTCTGTTATAAGGTACAACCCAAAACCACATTTCCCCTATATCGACCCATTTTCGTGTACTTAATTAAATTCAGTGCTTTTCAGAAATTAAAAGCACATTTTCCAAGTTTCAAGCAGATATAAGCTGTCACTTCAAATTCTGTTCTCCAGAGATTAAAATATATTCAGCAAACTAAATTATTAAGACACATTTTTTTTCCAATGTTTTTTTTTTTTTTTTTTTTTTTTTTTTTCACCATTGAAGTCACAATTTCAATAACACTTTTCGTATACTTTGGAAACTTCCATTTTTTAGATTTGAAAAACAATGTTTCCTCAAATTCTGTTTTTCAGATATGAAAAACAAAGTTTCCTCAAATTCTGCTTTCCAGATATGAAAAATAAGTTTCCTCAAATTCTGGTTTTTAGATCCGAAAAACAAAGTTTCCTCAAATTCTGTTTTCCAGATATGAAAAATAAGTTTCCTCAAATTCTGTTTTCTAGATCCGAAAAACAAAGTTTCCTCAAATTCTGTTTTTCGGATATGAAAAATAAGTTTCCTCAAATTCTGTTTTCTAGATCTGAAAAACAAAGTTTCCTCAAATTCTGTTTTCTAGACACATAGAACTTAAGAAACTAGTGTCTTATATCTATGAATAACAAAGTTTCAGCAAATTCTGTTTTCCAGAGAATAAAAAGACTGCCAATCAGTCGTTTTCCAAAACACAGCTCAGAAACATGAATATTTCAGGTTTGGCCGCCTTAGCATAATTCATTTTATGTTAATTAGCGTCATGCCACATAGGGGTAACAAGTATATATTTGGGCGTTGTATACGGTGTACAGTGCATATAACTAACGCACAGTTGTACTTTATAGATCAGAATTTACATGTGTTCATTTTGGAATAATGCCCTGTATAATATTAGAACAATTCCATTAAATGTTACAACGACTTGACCGAAATGAATGTGAAATTATTTATCGTCTTTTCTCCCGAATATTATCACCCAATCACTTCCTCCTCTCACTTCAGGGAAAACAATAAAAACGATAGTACGTCAATAAATTAATGTCCTTTTTCGTGCCATATCAAATACATCCTTTACGATATGTTGTTCTATTGGTATATTGCACATCATGGCATTTCCGTGAACAAATTCATTGAAATTATCGACACAATAGACAAGAATCTTGCGCAGGAAATTGCCTCGTGACTTATCCTGGTAGATAATCAACATGATCAACAACAACAACATCAAAATTGTGACTAGTCTAACCAGTTGCATGCAATCAATTTTGTCAACACCATGTTGAATGCTGCAGACGTGTACATATAGAATAAAATATATTTTCGGTGATATATTTTATGTAGGAAGTTTCATTATTCGCTGTATGACACAGAACACGACTGCAATTGAATTTTTTAAAGACAGGTCGTTATTCTATTGTTTTGTCTAGGCCAAGTGTTGGAGTTACTAACTTGCGAACCGTGACATCAAACAATGTCATTAGACATTTCTATTAATATATTCCCGCCATTCTATAGTGACAAAACTCTCAAGTCTCCTTGGTACATTTAAATACAGTATCTCATGTCCATATTCCGATATCAAAATGGCGATCGATTCCTTCATGAATATTACCAATACATTTACCAATAATAATCAATGAAGCTACTGCAAATATATTTCACATTAAAGATTGGTGTATGAATTCAACCAGGCTAATAAAAAACTTGTCATATATTTATTCTACAAAAAATTGCTTCCACAGCATTTTACACAATTACTTTTTCAATGAGGGGAGTGTCATTTTCACGAAATATGTATTTTGTAATACATTTAAAGACAACGAAATAAAATTTAAATAATACGGTGCATTCTGAATAAGGGAAAAACTGATTATTAGTAAATGAGAAAGAACACAATATTCTGAAAATTTAATGGAATAAGTCGTGTTATATTTATATAGAATTGAATAAAAGGGCCAGATTCCAATATCTAAGAAATTAAATACACTCTAATATTGAATTACATACTGCTATTAGAATAATGGAACCAGTTGGAATCTCATAATTAATTAGACAGTTTTAGCATGTCACACGTCTTTAAGCCTACTTAACGTTAGCGGCGGGAAGGGAAGCACCACGCATGCGCATCCATTACTTTCAGTTAATTCATTGGGTAGTTCAATTCGTGGCTCCGCCCTTCCCGCCGCTAACCTTAAGGTAAGTATAAAGACGTGTGGAATTCTAAATCTCTCTATTGTCTAAACTTTCTAAAGTAATGTAAATCACACTCTGAAACAATAGGGCAGAAAGTAATAGACCCTTAAAGTTAAGTCCTAAAACAGGTCAAACACCATTAGAACTGCACTATAATTACATGTAGTACATTACAAGGTCCCAGGATTAGGAAGCTTTACTTTATCCTCTGGAGAGCGGCAAAGGTACATTAGAGGGGACTCATGTAAATGTTTCCAAGACTGCACTTGGGGTGAGGGGATAAACTGTGGCAAAACACGTATTCAATGAGACATCTACATTAAAAATGAAATATTACGCGTTTCTAAAGGCCTCAGTGATACAAAAACGTAACAAGATAATGACTTGAATGCATGGGTAAGGGGACTTCTAACGAGTTTTTTTTAAAAATAAACATTCCAGAGTTCTTGAAGAGACCTTCACAGATAGCAAAAGTTATTGGACAAACTCAAGGTCCCCCAATGCTACAAAAATTAAAACATTTCCAGCTGTACAGCCTTAAAAATAAATGGTACCACCGTTGTTAAAGTTATACAGTACCCTGGTACGTATGATTCCTTGTGAATGAGTTTCATGTTTAGTGAACTACGAATCCGTAAACACATTACGGATATGGTAAACAAAGGGAATTTGGGTGAAATGGTTTGTTTGGTACTCTATGTTTGTTCAAATTCGGAAATTCAATAAATGTTCCACTGAAATGAAATTTTGATTTCATTGCAGTAATTGGGAAACCGGCCAAAAGTGTCAGTGAAGGAAATCTATATTTCATATGATATGTTATAGGCTAAATAGCTAAAACATAGACGCTCATATCAAAAAATATCACTGCATTACAGATGAATTTCAAATTTACAGACATATTGCAGAATTTCATCAGATATAAAAGCATTCTCAATGTACTCATTAGTGAATATTTAAAAGGTATTTTCACAAGTGTTTTGAAAAATGGAATATTGTAAATGTTCTGGTTTATACTATAAAATATTCTTCAAATTAATAAACACTGTTTATGAATTCTATAGTTACTTTTTGAGTGAGTAATTAAAAGATAATAAGTTTAATAGCGATACAATTTTAGAGATATTTCTGTTGTTTTGCATTCTATATTCTGTGTGCTAATTCTTTCAAAGCTTATTTTGATTTCCTTATTAACCAAAGTCAAACTAGTACTACAAGGTAGACTTGACTGGATTTTGATAAGTTAATATAGTCCACAACTGCATGGCATGTTCATTAGCTGGCCTTACTCACCAATGACTAATTATGTCACGAGAAACAGAATCGATTGCAAAGGATCCTTGAAATCGATCATTAAAATTTTAACTTTCTTGCCATAGATTAACTTGTAAAAAAACAGGACACTTTCCAAATAATGAGGAGGCCTAATTTCGCCATTCATTAAAATAACACAAACTTCATGGAGGCCTTCATGGTCTTAAACAGTTTGCTTTCAAATCTACTTAAGTTACAGGATATCAGAGCAAATTCCAGGTTAACCAATTCAAGTCAAAATAAAATTTCCAATTTCGCAAATTTTTAACAAGCATGTTTACTATCGTTAACATACTTTGTCAGTTGGATTAAAACTCATCACTCATAGTATAATAAAAGACTGAAGTAATTATAAAAAAATGCTTCATTAATGGCTAACGAGCCATATTGAATACGACCACTATCGCAATGAAATAACGTTTATTCCAATTTTCTATATTTTAAGATCTTTAAATCTTTCATTATAAGCCTGCTCATTATCACTCAAATCACAAAATACAAAAAGTCAGATCTTTGAAGGTTAATTCCAATTTCCAATAAAGCTTAAATATACTTTTTACGAGTTACTTATATTTGATATTTTATATCAGATCGGTCTACACACACGCACATTACTTCACACCATGTATTGCTAAAATAACAAAATAATCTAAAAATTAAATATTAGAGAGTTTTCGCATGCCAACGGCTTTATCTAAACTTTAATGGCGGGAAGGGAAGAACCACGCATGCGCACCCATTACGTTCAGTTAGTTCATTGGTCAGTTCAATGCGTCGTCCAGTAAAGTTAAGGTAAAGATGTTGGAATGCGAAAACCGCCTATTAATTTAAGTCACGAAATGGATTTCATCCTAGCTGAAAACATGTGGATACAATTTATGTAACTATATGTGCGCATGCGCTCGCTTGAACATTAGCAGCTTTATGCGCATGCACACATGTAAAATCGGTTTTCAGCTTGGATAAAATCCATTCCATGACTATAATCTTTTGTGATGTTCATGTTACACAATGTATTTAAAGGTTCTTACATCCCATGATAGCAACATTGTCTTTTTTCACTCAATACCTAATTTTCAGTGAAATTATGACACCTATTCTTGGTAGTAGGATTCGCAGAATTCACTCGTGACAAATTAATTCTACGGATTAATAAAAAACGTGTTTATGATAAAATAGAAAACGGTTACGTAAGCTGTCTCCTGTGCTCCCTATGTGAATTTCTTCATAATCCCATTCCAGATTTTATAGTGAAAAGCTAGGTAGTCAAGGCCACTATAATAACTATAAAATTTAAGAATAATATATTTCCTAACAAATTAATAGACCTTCCTTAAGTATTCCACATTACTAGACATACAATAAGGATATTACGATGCGTGACGATTGCATGGCTGCCGAATTATAGGTTAAGCACGCAATGCCATAAATTGACACAAAAAATTGAGGTGGTCCTACTCGAATATGCAGTGAAAACATCCGCCATCGTAATAATGAATAAGAAAGTATTAAAACAGGAAAATGGAATATGAGTATGCATTGTTCAAACACTCATAAAATCAATACGTATTTAAAATAAAAATAATCATGGGTCAATTAGCAGAATATAATTTATGTACAAGTCAGTTGTTATACGGTAAAGAAGCAAATATATTAAACTACGGTATTTAAATATGTGAAAGTGTAATAAACATATATGGACTTGCATTGTTTAGTCTTTTCATATATTTTCAATTAACTTAGTAGAATGGAATGCATGTGTTAACCAAATATAATTATCACACAATAAATTGGAATAATGCTGTTGTCTGAAGCCATGGATAACCTGGGTGGAAAAGTTATATATGGACATTTGTGGGCTATATGTATGGACAATATTTAACCCTTGATGAGCCGTATATAGCCATGTATGGACCATAATTGGCCCTTGATGGGTCATATTTGACCTTTGGTGGGGCATATATCGTCCTATCTGAACCATATTTGAAAAATGATGGGGCATATATCGTCCTATCTGAACCATATTTGAAAAATGATGGGAGATTTGTGCCTTAATTACAGCAACTGATTATTAATCTATTAGCATTACTAAGCCATGTATAAGCGACATATTGACACTGATCATCAACTGATGAACCATACATGGACACCCATATATGGGTCCATGTATGGACCTTTGTTACTTTTGTACTTTTGTTACTTTTGTTGGGTGAGTGTGGCCATACATGGAGATATATGGCAGAGTATGTATGGTCATACCTGGCCATATATGTAGCATGTTCAGACGTGTCAAGTTTCTCGTCTAGCCATATGTGGAAAAAGTCATATAGTATGTCCATACATGACCCATTTTTGATTTTTCCCACCCGGGACTTTAATAAAAAAAATGACATCAAATGCAACAAAACATTTCCTAGTAAAAACAATTTGTTTACTTAGTAGTGAGTGCATCCCCTCTAAGATAAAAGGTTTTATTAATTTTCCGCGAGGTCAGTGTACAGAAGCACCATTCTGAGTCAAAATAAAATTCGCCACGTAAGCTTGACGTTGCAGTTTGGAGAGGAGTCTACGTTAGTTTTTTTCCCCTCCATATAAGAAATCCTTGAAAAGCATCAACAGATTCCACAATTGTAGTATAGGGCATGCCCGTCATGCATATTTTGTGATGGATGCTAAGGTTTTGATAAAACCACAGGCAGTAACGAGCCTGAATGCTAATTGTGTTGCCTAGATTCAAGGTCTGAATTAGGCCAAATTTGCAGTTGTCATTCGGAAACGCCAGTCTAACCTTGCAGAAAGAAACCGCTTTAGTCATTATAGTCCTCGAATTCAGCCCAGGGGGAAATGGAAGTAACAATTTTTGTGTTTCAAAACGAAACATACTTCCTGAACACTTGTTCAACATAGCACCGAAAGCCAATGTTTTCATCTATACAAAAAGGCTGAAATTGGGAGGTGTCATTCTGGAGAACTGATGGAGAATGTCTTGCAAAACATCTTGCAAAACTTGCAAACAAGCCTTCAAGGTCTTGGAAAATATACTGTTCTACAGAACAATTGGCCAGAAAAATGTGTAGCAATAAGATTACATGAATTACCTGAAACATACATTTCGTTTTAATTAAATGACGTTGAATGTATTGAAATTGAGAAGGAACTTTGACTGAAACTCTTGAAGATGATCTTGTCTTTTATAAATTACCATGCAAAGTGACTCAGAAATTGAAGTTTAAAATGCAAAATATAATCCACAACCACACTTATAGATAATCAAAGGCTGATAGAGAGGATGTTTAGGATGATATAGACATGGTAATCATTGTGACACGAGCAAGGGATTTTAACTAGCTTATATATTTTTTGGATTCTAGTCTTTGTTTATGTAATTATTATTTGAATCGGCCAGTTGATTCTTCTCAACATTAAACCATGTAATGGCATTTAGTAATATTGCAAGTACTACTTTTGTTAAACATAACATGTAAAATATCCTTGTTAATACTTCGGTAAACAAATTAGTAATCAATCAATATGCTATATGTCAAATATTCACATGAAAATCAGTCATTTTGTTTCCATCATATAACTTGTTACATTACAACCATTATGTAGTTAAATTCAGCACTAAACCACTGCATGAATTACATGTACACCGTACCCTGTTCATTAACCCTTTTTAATACTTCAGCGTGCAGATCAATACATTGCACGAAATT
Organism: Ophyiulus pilosus; assembly: GCA_033995625.1. NCBI lineage: Eukaryota > Metazoa > Arthropoda > Diplopoda > Julida > Julidae > Ophyiulus > Ophyiulus pilosus. Next base: position 8,259 of record JAUJYV010000924.1, read on the forward strand.
TAAACCAAATGGAATCGTGTCACATTCCGTCTATATTTTTCTTGCTTGGTTGCAAAGAGATTTTCCTTTTTTTTGTGTGGGAGTGCAATGTGAAGAATTTAGGCTGGTCAAACGAGTTAAAATGTTACCTGCAAATTGCGAAACTGGTAAACCTATAGTTGGGTTGGAGACTTGGTCAGTAGTTAGTTATCGTGGCAGCCAGCTAGCATTTAATTGTCACTGGCTACAGAGGCCGGTATTTTAAATTAAGGCATGATTGGTCGTATATAAACATAAAAATAGTAGTGATATGTGTTGTGGATACAAATGTGTTCATTTTCTGCTAAAATAACCTCTGATAAGCATCAGAGTCGGCTACGAATCACCTTCACCAAAGCTCCATTACATATTCAAGTCACTGGGAGTATTTCGTGGTCGCTTAGGGTTTGACATGCTTCGAAGCAATGACGTAACTGGCAAAACTTGAAACAAACATAAACATAATTACGTGAGCAACACAATCTCATCACAGAACAACAAAAGCTGTGAGGGATTTCATATCACTGCAACAGTATGCCACGGTAGAAATCTCTATTAAAAACCCATAACAACAGTGATGAAAGTAAATATGACAACTAAGTCAAGTGACAATGTCACCAGAATCCTTATGGAAAGGAACATGTCAACTTGATGGGAAATGAAAGTTTTCTGTATAACACGTGATTATAAACCAACTGAACAGGCTCTGAGTGTGGTAACTTCAAACATAAACTTCACTATTGAATAAGGATAACATGTTGACATCCTATCTGTTTATGTTGTCATAGTGTAAATTTAGAAAACTTGTTCAGAATCACATTAGCAACATACTGTAAAATACAAAAGATAACTACCTAACAATATGTTAACACCCAAACAGTGTTTCCATATTTCGTTGCCTCAGTTTTAACTTTGTTTATACAACATCACCATACATGCAAGGGTATAAATAACCAGATTTATTAAATATAAGCGACGTCCAAGGCCAGTTATGGTCATAAGGGCGTCGGGGCAAAAAAATATTAAGAGTCAACTTTAGAAATAAGCTGGTTAAGTTTGTTTTGGGTTAAAATTTAGTGTCATGATTTTGTATCGGATGACGTTTTAGTAGTTTCTTGTGAACATAACCCAAAAAGATTTCCTGCTTTAGTAACAGCAAATTATATATAACCTGAAGGGTGTATTAAAAGAATTATATATGGTATGGCAGAAACAAAAATAACCTGAGAGTCATAATTATATTAACTTTCATGACATTGCAAATACCACACATTTTTATTGACCACAAACAGGAACAATAAATTAATTTTACTTGTCTTATTAGGATCTATTTTTAGCAAAATTGCCGTTGGGATTTGAAAATTATCTGAATCGTAAGGTATTATTATGTCATAATAGTAAAACTATCTACATAAAAAAAATATCTAGATTTCTGGATATTGCCTTTTTTAGTTTTCAATTAACTATAACTTGCATCGGTCTCGTTATTCGACTACTGTATTTATTTCTTGTTAAAACAAGGGGTGTAAAAGAGGTCGAATATTTAGCCGCATCATGAAGTAGTTGCATAATTTATTATATTTTGAAAATGATAAAATTTGTAAATGTTCGATGTGTGTGCTTTTAAATAAAAACCAAACCACTTTTCGATGCTTCAGAAATTGATATCAGACCTCTTGAACTTCCAAAAATCGTGTACTATGAAAAATAACTAATGAAACTATTGCATGATTGCGGCATTATGCAATTAGTTGTTTTCCAAGTAATCGGCCATTTTTATCGAGCAAACGTTTTTTAGCCATATATTAAAAGTTTTGAAAGTGAAAACACCCTACTTCGACCTTGCTTTCTTGCATTCGATTTGCATCTACTAGATCACAAATGGTGATATGAACGTATTAAGTTTTAGTTATCAGACAACGATTTTTTTGTTGTATATTTCACAAATGAAACCTAAACTTTGTTATGCAATCTCAGCACCGGTACAGCGTAATGGTTCGAATTTAATACTTAATTCCGATTAAATAACAGGATACGACGGGCACTTCTGATAGGTGAAATTCAGCTGATGTGCCATTTTTGAGGAAGGAATTCCTTGGCCTATTTAAATGCTATAGAATGATCAGGCCTATTTTTAATGCATTATAAATTGTGCGAACTAGTTCGAAAAACCCTTTAATCACCTAATTAGCTAGGCTGGCCATTAATGAGACCATTAATTCAACATACTAAACACGAGCCTACGTATGAGGCTATAGTTAATACAAATATATATTGTACATTGCCTGGCCAGAAAAACCTTGCATTGTTATTACCAATTTTCCATAAAAGGAACTATTTTGTTTGTAAACAAACGTATTTTCCGGTGGAACACCGTATAGAGAGGACTGGTAGATAGTAAACTGGATGCCATAAATGCAATGCAAACAATATACAAATTTCCGGATGGGAAAGTTACTATCATAGGTATAATCAAAAAGTTGGCATATAAAGCATCCGAAAAGCATTCAGTTAGTTATCAATCCGCATGTACAACATTTCCTCATTGAAGTCCCCCTCACGAACTTCCTTAATTTTTTTTTTTTTAAAGTAGGGTGTCCAGAAAATTTATTGAAACATACAAAGGCCTATCCTATAAATTTCCAAGCACCCGTCTCGCTTCCAATTCCACAACATTTTTACAGATATTTTTGATTAACGAAAATTCCCTGACCTCGAATAGAAATGCCAGCATAAAATTGGTGTCCATCACAAATTTAGGCATTAAACCCCAATTTCACATGGTTTTAAAAATTAAAGTACATTTTGGACTTGGGGACGCATTTCTTCTGATTTTCCATTTCCCTTTCACTGATCTTTAAAACTTAATTAAACAGAAAAACCAAAAACTGAAAAATATCATCATTAGTGGACGTCCATTATCGCTTCCCCCACCCTCCCCCCTGTCCACGTGGTGTCCACATGCCAGTAGACCCCCCTACCCCCCTCTTGAGGACGTCCTTTTTGAATGGCCCCTAATATAATTCTGTTGTGTCAAACGCTTTGATAAAATTACTTTCCTGCAACTAAAGCTTACTTATTATTAAATACACAACCTACACCGATTATTGGTACCAGTAGGCCTAATCCAGTTAAGAGCCTCTTAATTCTGTGAGGCACTAATAGGGTAGTTTGGTGATTACAACTGGTATTTCCTAAACAATTTGCGCTATACGCGACTGATTACGATGCACATGTTTTATTCACTAGGTACATGTGCAATTAAATCCGTAACAGGAAAAACTTATCAAACACTTTCATAAACATATCAGAATTTCAAATTGGGTATTTCAAATGAGTAGTGGTCAATCATGCAGTCTCATTTCAATTTTCAACGGCAATTTAAGGGTTTTTCTCTAACATAACAACAACTTTCAGTCGAAATAATAGTTTATCATTTATACATTATTTTAATTTAACAAATATACGGTCAGATAAAATGTATTTAGTTAACTTTCTCAACAAGTAGTGCAATATAAAGATAATTACTTCCTTTTCTTCAAGTCCTTTTGACATTTAATATACCAATTTTAATTATCAGCAACATTTTCTGTATACTGTGTTTCAAAAAGTCACTCATCACGTGTTCGTGATGGCTCAACATTTTAACAATTTCTCATGAATGAAGTACAGTCTAGAGGCGTACACACATGCAAAATGCTTTGAGTTACGAAAACAAGTCCACCCTTCTAGATATGAATTAACGAGGGCTGGCATGATTTGTCAAAAGCGTCAATTATGTATGCCGTGCCCTCATCTATTTCCAAGATTTCTTTATAGAGCTACGTGTACAAAAAAGTTCGATTACTTGATCGTGCAAATCATCCTCGACCACGAAAAACAAGGTAAAAAAAGTTACAAAGTTCTGGAAATCCCTACAGAATTGCTCATGTCCAAATTTTGTGTAATCGACGTCAGTTAATCAAACTGCTTTGAGAAAACAAAAGAAGCCTTGATCTCTGCATTTAAATAGCACACCCTCTTAAGAGGAAAAACCAAATTTTCAAGATCCTTCAATAAAACTGTTTTATCTGATATGGTAAACCGACATAAATTGAAAATTGTTTTGGGGGAAAAATACGCAGCATTGGAAAATGTGTTTTCAGTGAAGTCAAAGCACTACCATAAATATTAACTGATTCTGTCAACAATGGTGCTGTAGTGTTGAATTGTTTTGCAAAGAACCTTATCATTTTTTAGTATTTTTGTTGGACCTTTTCAACTAGTAAAAACTTGCTATTGAATGGCCAATAGCCAAAACTATATCTTGCACTTAAACTGTAATATTACATCTTAGAAAATAGAATTTCATCATATGATATGCCAGATAATGCATACATGTTTAAAATAAGAACACAACCTTCCCATTGGTTTGATATCAATTGGAAGACATATCATCACTGCATGGTACTGTAGACAGTTTTCGCATGCCAACGTCGTTATACTTACCTTAACGTTAGCGGCGGGGAGGGAGGAGCCACGCATTGAACTACCCAATGAACTAACTGAACGGAATGGGTGAGCATGCGTGGTTCTTCCTTTCTCGCTGCTAACGTTAAGGTAAGTATAAAGACGTTGGCTTGCGAAAACTGTCTAATAACTAGATCTCAAGACAACAAACCCAATACGTATGGCGAAAATCTCCAAACGATTAATACATTCCCAGTAAAACACGAATTTATAAACCAAAGCAACTTACATTATAGTCTTCATAAAACAACCATGATAGTTAGCAGGTGAAAGTCATGCCCCATTTAAATTTAAAGTACAAAGCATGTGCCAGACGTACTGTTAAATTGTCTAAAAAGAAATTCCCCCAGATTAACGGTTGACGGAATTAGGGTGTCTGCAAAACTTTATACATAATTTGTCAGTAATTACACTGCGTTTTCTAACGTGATTTCTAAACATTAAGCCAGAAATTTGTCTATCACAGAATAAGTGATGCAATTCGCGTGCGTGTGCACATAAAATCGTGGCGAAATTATAATCATATCAAAGGGTTTAGTTTAACAAAAGTCAGCACACCTTTGAGAAAAAATTATGTCCATTATATGCACTGATTACAGTTTTATAGCTGCTATAGATGCTTGCTAAAGAAAATTCCATTAAAGGGATGGTTTCCAACATAAACTGTAATAAGGGATAATTTTGAGATTACCAAGGTGTGAATTTTTTCTAGACGGAAGAATAAGCACGTCGAAAAACAACAATTGAAATAATATCTATTTAGATGATTTCATGGTTTCCCACCATGTGTATGTGTTGACTTTAAAAAATACAGAAACAGGATTAAAAATATTGCAAACATTGTAATTGGAGTGATTTGGTCGATAGGATAGCAGAAGTTGATTGGGAATAACAATTAATTTAATACTGAAATAATAGTTAATTTTCTTCCAAAAAGCATTTGAAATCGTTAAATCATAGGAAAAAACTAATACACATATAAAAACTAATCCATTGTTATTTTTCGTGTTTTTTCTGCTAAATGAAATCTATTATTCAATTTGTCCTTTCCATACTGTGAAATTTCAATTACTTTGAAGGAAAGGTGCTGACCATTCTAAAAACTGTATCCTACAGTCATCATGAAAATGCCAGATGATGGTGGTGAAAAATACCCATATACTGTATGTTGTCTCATGAACAATTTTCAGAAAGATACAGTGCTTATTGTTCTAAATACGTTCACACATATGTTCGAACTGTAAATATTTACTCCAGTATCACCCCAATGAGTACAAACATGAAAACATGGAGATTCTGTATTCCTGTAGACCTGTCAAGGTGAAAGTGAAACAATGGCTACAAATCCTCAGAGAATTTTACAAATCTCTGATGCAATATCGGTCCAACCATCACTTTCAGCATAAAAATAGCGCCCTACTTCCACTGCACATCGTGTGAAGGACGCTGGAGAGGGCAGTGGTTCACCCCAGGGTCAATGCCCCCCCACGGCAGCCAGTGGAAGGTACGACTTCGCACCGCTTAGATGACCCTCCCCCCTCCAAAGGTGTCCCATTCAAGCACCTGAACAACATTTCTCCCTTTTCTTAACTCTTACTCGTTCCTCAATTTCAAACGCGATCAGTAACCCCCGAAATGCAAATCCCTCATCCACGTGGCGCCAAAGCGCCCGGTCGGACCAGGTGGAATTATTCGACCGATGAGTCACCTGACCACGCCACCTGAATAAGCCTACGAGTCGTTTTTTATGCTTATTAAATATGTGGACTCATAAAAAAAAATGAAAAATTTGATTTCCTGGATGCTGGAATGCTGCTATAAATTGACGAAGGCTATGCTATACACGCTTGGCAAATTAATCCGGAGAGCACTGGCATCATATCATAAGTTATCGATGAACCATAATTTTCAGGTCACATTATGTTACATTATCGCTTGTATGTGTGTACATGTAGATCAGAAATTATAATGGTTTTTAAAAATATTCTAGTGATATGCAATGAAATTCTGAGATACTGAACAGCAAATCCATGGCCAAAAACACTTTTCCATTCGATTTAGGTTACCCAAATTATTTTTATGGTTAACTAATTTTTAGTTAACAGGTTTTAGTAATGATGCAATATCGTCATAATGCAACATTAAAATTCTTAACATTTGTGTTGTATGCATCTTTAATTAGGTGACTGCACATCTTTAAGCGGCTAGAATGTTCAAAAGGTATATCACATGCATAATATGACATTTCAACCATGCTAAGGCTTCCGCTGCCAGCCACCTATTGAAAGGTGTTTGTTAAGCAACTTTTTCAGTTGAGCAATTCTTCAATTGTCTACCTGCTAGTATTAAATACTTCTCACGTTCAGTGGCGGCTCCTTTTTCAGTGAGTCCTTTTTTCTTTAATTATTTCTTTAAACTTGTACTATACTATATATAACTAGAAGCCATCCCCCACTGGGAGACCCCCAATTTATACAAAAATCTTTGTATGGAACTGTGGGTTTCACAGTTCCAGCGGCGTGGAGTTTGACTGTTATGCGCATGCGCTCATAGAAAGCTGCAAGGGAGAGAGAGAGCACTGTCGTTCCCGCACCACCCCCACTAATTTCAGAAACGAGTCGCCACTGTTCACGTTCCTCTGTAATTACATTATGTGCATATACACTACATGTATGTGTATAACGATTTTTATATAATTTATGTTACTTACCCTATGCAAGTTTGGTCTGCACAACAAATACTGACACCAAAATTTGTATTAACTGGACTTACCTATAAAAGAGATAAAAAAACTCATTAGAATCACTACAAAAAAAAAACAATATTTTTATTTTTCAAAGACATGGGAATTATTAGCTTGATTTACTGTACCTATTGTATTTTCAAATTTGATACAGCATGCTTCTTGAGTATTTGATGTTAACTTAAGACGCATATTGTATACTACATTGTATTTCATTTAAAACAATTAATATGACAAATTAACATACACGTTAACAAATATATGTACAACATTGTTTCGTTAAACCTTGTGGTAATAAAGAGAACAAGGCATGTGACTGATAAAGTCAATGACTTACAATGTTCCTGGTCTGCGTACAGTAGTCTATATTTACAATGAATCACTTTCACATACCTTCACCAATTGTTTGCTACCACAACTATTAACCATATGCATGAGTGTATCCGCGGTTAAGAAAGGTATTGCTTTATTTATTTTCGGTGAAAGATAGACAACAATTGTTTACTGAAATTCATGACCCAATTATGTACATGTTAAATTTTTCAAATTTCATTCACGCATTTGTCAAAATGGAAAAGTCGTTCAATTTGACCCTAAAATTAATTCAGAATAAGCAATGGTATCACGTGGATCTAATAAAAACATAAATAAATGACATAAAATTCCTCATTGTACCATAAAAGCGACTACACTCTACTACTCTTTAAATAATGCAATTAGAACATCACATTTTCTATTGTATGTAGCTGATGCTACTAATTATAATGGCAGATGAGGCGTAAAGAGGTAAACTACCTTTGAATTATTTTAATAAAAAACTTCATTAAATTAATTTTTTAGTTAAAAATGTTAATAAAACTTATATTATATAGGTTATTTACCATAAATGTATCTGCAATGCAATACACAAATTTGCAAAATATATTACTGATTACATTGTAATACAGCGATGAAATGACTTACAAGACCATTTACACTCCAGATACAATTTTTTTGCATAAAAAATGCTAAAAGTACAAATTAAATTTGTAGTACATTGTATACTGAACACATTTCTGTGTCAATACATTGTGTCATTCATATTCTCCTGATCGTTTCTTGAAACTTTCGCCCCAGTTTAACCCACATATTCAAAACGTTTGAAAATGAAAAAAATATTTCCAGCATTTACTCAAATTTCACAAAGCCCTTCCCATGAAAGGCGAGCCCTTAAATATGCAAAACACGACTTAATAATAGCAACACGAAGAAAGTACAATGTATATCGCGTGCCAACAATTACTGGAAAACAGGTTTACATGCTTTGAAGGCAATGGGCAGCTTTGACCATGCCAGATATCTGAGCTCTGGCATGGCCAAAGCTTTTAGTTAAGTGGCTGAATAGCCTTTGGCAGCTGGAAAGCCACAGGCTGAGTATGGCATTCCTATCACATTCCACTAAAGTTAAGGTTAAAAGTTGCTTTTCAGTACAAAGTTCCCTGACTTGGCAAGAAGGTGTATGTCTGGCGACTTGTACAACTTTTTCAGGTGAGCATACATGTAGCTATTATCCGGAAGTTGAATTCAGAAAAGGAAAAATGAGGCACACAATGTGATCCCCCTCTTCAGCGTCCATACATACATATGCTGCACGATGACATTGCTAACCCACATTTTCAAAGAAAACCAGTGGCCTGAGGCCAAGATTTAATCAATCACTGCCCCCCATGCATGCATAATTTTTCTTTGAAATCGAGTGCGTCAGCTTATTCCTAAACGAGCTGAAATAGGGTATCCCATGCACCTCTTAAGCCTATCTGTGCCAATGTAAACAAGTTCATTCTGCATACGAAATGAGGTGCAGCCAACGAGTACTTCGGTACCTGCCGCTGCTTGGCTCCATTCAACAACATGGATTTACATGAAATGTGACCTTCCAAATACGAGATCTCAAAGATCAAAGGCATTAGCACCTGTTGCCCTAAACATAATTCCTGCATTGAAATGAGTATAACGGAACTGACTCAGATTCTTGCATGGTCTGTGAGCCAAGCGGTCGTTTTCATTAATAAGGGTGGATTTTTGCCAAGTTTTATGTAGGGTGATAACCTCGCAGAAAATGTCGAATTTTACAGTGAATATCAACTGTGTATTTATGGGTTAGGATTAGTCATTTATGATATGAAACGTGGATAAAGTCCATGTGAGTCTGTGGCCAAGAATAGATTAATGTCTATATACAGTATATTGAAACATAATATTATGATTACCAACCATTCTTATACTATGCTCTTTAGATAACATTTGTATACTAAAACATAATAATTGCTGTTAATTACAGTGTTTTTCACACTGGTATATTCACAATTGTATAGGCATTGTTCAACAATAGTTAGGCAAAATCAAATCTTGTGTGGTTTAGTACACCATCTCATCCAATAAATAATGGAATTTATAATATTTGCATATTGATATTACTCTCAATAGATCATCTCAAAATTATTAAGTGTTTGACTGATTTTCGTTCGGTAAAAGTGTCATTTTTGTGCTCTAAAAATGAAAAAATTTTCCATTAAAAGCGCGATTTTTCTGTTTTAGAAATGCAATTATTCTGCGTTAAAACTCAGTTTTTTTCTTATGGAAAAAAAATGCACCTTTTTTCAAGTAAAAGTGCGATTTTAGGTAAAAACGTAATTTTTCTGCAATAAAACTGTGGTTTTTCTAAGATAAAAATACAATTTATATTGTCACCTGGACCAATTCTCGGCTCTGCCACGGGCCCTACACAATACTGGCGATCCTAAATATAGGGACAGAATAGTCCACCCCAAGATTCTGGACACTATTTCCTCCCGCACGTTCACGTTCATAATATGCTAACCGTTTATTTTGTTTTCATTTCCAGAGAATACCGAATTCGGAAGAAAATGGCTGGTCCATTCCTAGTCTCGACGGTCCTGAAGGTCCTAGCAGTATTGGCTGTGATGGGTGCGGCAAAGGCGGTGGTGCCTCTGTCGCTGGGATGCAGCTTGGACACTACAGAGCAGACCATCCGCTGCCGCAGCAACAACTTGGACTATATCGTCAAGTCCATGTACATTTTGGTGCCAGAAAAACGTTCTTTGAACGTCAGTGAGGAGAACCGGACTACCAGCGTGGCAGAGCCACGTGAGGTGGACATTTTCTATTGCGAGGTACCAGAGTTGCCCAATATATTTGGAAGGTTTAACTCCAGCCTGGAAGTAGCGCGAGTAGCACGGAGCAACGTGCAACTGGTGATGATAAACGCCTTCGAGGGCCTGGAAAGCAAGCTTAGGGTATTGGACCTGTCAGGTAACAAGCTGAGGACCGTGCCATTGGCCATTCAGAACTTGACCCGACTGGAAGTGCTGAATCTCATAGACAATAAGATCCAAGTGATTGCCGAGGGTCCTACGTTTGGCAACACCAAGCACTTGCGTGAGCTGCATCTAGGCTTTAACAATCTAGGTTACATCGATGCCAGCAAGCTGCAGCTCTACCCATCGTCACCCAAGAATTACAACCGCAAGAACAGCCAGCACACGCCCATTGGTCTGGCAGTCTTCAACTTGGGCAACATCACCAACAGCCTGGAGATCCTTAGTTTACGTGGTAACGGCATGCACAACTACCCTGAGCAGCTGCTTACAGATTTTCCAAGGCTTAAGTCGCTTGACCTGAGCTTCAACAGTCTGATTGAAGTGCCCGAGGACGCCTTCAGGACCATGCCTGAATTGCAGCTCGTTAATCTTGACTCCAACTTCATCAGGACCATCAAGTTCTCCAGCCTGCCAGAAACTCTCAAGTTATTCACAATGAAAAGTAAGCAGTATGGTGTTAAGGTGAAAGTACAATTTTTCAACGTGCTGCAAGCCAAACACCAATGGCAAAACAGTTGCGATGTTGTACTCAAATTAGACAAAAGATGAAATTGTATTTCCAACATGATCCCACCCTTTTTGACTCCAGATGTGGTCATCCCTAAAACCATTGCTGAAGGTGAAGTATTGTGAAGTATCCATGGGGCGCGACCATGTTGGAAAAGCCATACGCGATATCATATACACCATCAAAATTGTTTATATTTATTTGGGCTTCTTTGGGACTGTTGCTTACTTCAAAATTCCAAAGGTCGCACATGGTTGCACATAGGGTGCACATCAAAGGTCTAACATCTTCCAGAGGTTAGCTATTCCATGAATTCTTCGTCAACTTTTCTGACTGAACCCAAACGACCTTCCCATTTCTGTAAGGGGATATCATGCCTATATTGTCTGTGTATTCTACAACTGTGGTGTGTGGACATGTAACATTTGTACTACATCTCACATAAACCCAATTGGAGTTGACTGTTTTGTTTGATTTGTATGTACTTCTAGAGGGATATTAGATGAACTGATTACATCCATCTTTTTTTCCCATGAAGTATAAACACACATTTCAAAACAGTACTCGCGTCCAAGTCAATCCAAACCAAGCACATTTGATTATACTTTAACCACTCTGCAGGATGTTTCAGCATTGGTTTCGAATCAAGATCCTACTTTTATCTTTTCCCAGACAACCCGATGCGGTGCGATTGCGACGTGAAGTGGATCCTGGACTGGATCTTCACGAACACGAGCCTGACGGTACTGCTGCCCAAGTGCAACGCACCGTTCCACCTGCGTGAGATCTCGTTCCTGCGACTGACAAGTGAGAAGCTATGCAACCAGAGCCATATCAACCGTCAGACGGTGTACGTGACGGACCGTGATCTCAGCTACTTCCCACAGGGAGTCTTCCAGTCATTTCGCATCCTGGACGTGAAGGGTGAATTCAAGTCCATCTTCGTGTCCTGGAAGGTGGACCCACAGTTTTATTTGTCGCAGCGGGAGTGGCTCATCATCTACCGTGACTTCGGTGACAGCATCTACCGCTTCAACCGCACCCTCTATGGCTCGAGGAGCTATATCGAGAACCAGACGGACTGGACGTCTGCAGAGCGCATCTTCAGCGACAGTATCCGAAACCTCACTGCCGGACATTACTTCCAGATCTGCATGGCCGTTGTTGAGAACAACATCAACTATGTGCACCTCAACCACTGCCGGGTGGCACAGACTGAGAAAGAGGTGATGCCGCAGTATGCCATGGTGGATCCCAATATGTTACAGGTAGGCTCAGCTGATGCCATGATAAGTATGTCTGAGATGCAGAGGACTAGAAAATTGTCCTCGAAACTAAGTGAGTCCAACAGGATTTCAGAATGAAGATAACAGACAAAGTACTTTGCTAAGAAATCCTAATATTCCCCGAAATGCCTTGTGCACCATGTCTCTAAGGACCAATCATCACGTCACTGTGTAACTTTATTTCATTTATTAGAATATAAGTCACAACTTGTCCAGAATAAGTTGAAATAAATCATCAACATGGTATCCAGTAAGTGTGCTGGATAAAAATGCAAGCATGTTCCAAGCGTTATCCCTTAAATTTTCTCGAACCCCTCCCACTACAAATTACCACAATATTTGGCAGAAAACCCCAGCATAAACTCAATTATCACGAATTTCAAGCACAATTCCAGACTTTTCCAATATGGTGCAGATACAAACACATTTCCCAAATTTTCCGCGATTTTTAAAGCAAATGGACACCCTTGTAAATGCCCCAAAATTAATAAAAGTTAAAAATAATACTCAAAACACTTAAGAATGCAGTGCCACTGAAATTGTTTGCTTTAGTTCAAGTGCATTGCATCTTAACCCACCATTTATAGGTTTCGCACTGATTATGGTTTTACGTTTGAATATATTTTGTAAAAAATCAGTACTGAAAAACGTATTGTTGCAACTATTTTGACACATAGTGAAACAGTTAAGAATCTGTAATTATAAAATCTTGTTTTATCATTGCAGACCACCACCACGGCTGCTCCAGACCCAGACTACCTGATCGAGAGCAACTTCTCCCAAATCAAGGCAGATGCTAAGACTATTACGGTATACTGGAGTGTATTTGTGCGTTCCCGTCAGAGCCGTGCCTTCTACAAGGACAACAAAAAAGGTAACGCCAGCAGCGCAGACTTCCAGCAAGAGTCGCCGCTGGTGCTCAACACTCTGACGGCCATATACAACGAGCTGAAGTGGAAGATCGTGTACCGCAGATTCGCCAAGGAGGAGGAGACATCGGTAACGATCATGAAAAACAACTACATCGTCACAGGCCCAAACAAGCACCAGTACACTATCGCCAACCTGCGGCAGGGCACGGGCTACTCTGTGTGCTTCGAGACTGTGGACGACCTGACGGCCAAGGGCCGACCTCTACTGGAGCCCGGTGAGAAGGGTGATGGCGGTGTGCCCCGCTTTGTGGCCCTGGACGCCAATGCTCCCGTATGCCGGGAGGTGGAGACGATGGCCGAGGAGGTCTTCCCTTCCACGGAGGTGGCCATCGCCAGCACTATTTCGGCAGCCGTGACTGCCGTGCTGCTGGGCGCCTGTATCTGCCTCCTTCCCAGGGTGTTCAAGAAGCGTCAAGGGACCGAAGAGGACCCGGAGAATGCATCACAGAACACGGCCCACACAGACGCCGCCCTGGAGGAGGATGAAGACGATGAGGACCTGGAGAGCGACGAAGAGCCCAAAAGCAACGGAGGGCCAAAGTGGAAGAACTCTCATCCTAGGATCCAGTCCATCTTCCCCACAGAGGACTACCGCAATGGGATTTATGCTGGAAGCTTCCGTAACTTCAATGGCATCCCGCCCCACCCCGGCTCACAGCGCAACGGCACCTATCCTAAGTCCATCCTGAAGAAGTCCCCCAGCGCCCCCGTGCTCAGCGAGGCCATGAGGCCAAACCCCATCCTCAAGAGGCCATCCTCGGTCACAGAAGACCAGAGCAAGTCCGCAGGAACTAGCGACGAACTGCCGCTCACAAGAGCCCTTGACCTGCCCAGGGTCCGTAACACGGAGGCCGTGGCCGTTGAAATGACGAAACTGTTTACAACGACAGGAGAATCTGACACGGACAGCAACTCCGATAAAGCGGCGTCCTCGTAACCCTAGCTTTAAGACTGTTAACTAATTAATTTTAAGGTCTTTTTTTCAAAGTGTGTAGTGAAAGGAGGACCTCGTCCATTCTGTATATACACCGTACAACAGTTTTGCCACTAACATCACTTTAATCAGCACAGGGCACGCTTCTTTGTTTGGCGCTGGGGATGCCGAAGGAAACAGATGGAATTTTAATCCTAATTGGACGTTTTTCAAACTACTAAATGTTTATAAAACTTTTTTCTAGCAACGCTAGAATTCTATTTTCTAGATTTCTAATTTTCTAGATCACTTGATTCAAATCTTAAAGAACTGTTGTTGCAATTCAGATATGCAACACATTAATAACGCTGAAGGATTGGAAGGTATAAACCGTAATGCTGAATGCTAAATTGAAAATGAAGATTTTGAGGATATAATTATTGAAAACAATCTATCGTGCGAATTACTAAACAGGATGCCATGCAACTTATTCAAACCTCATGCAGGAAGGATAATGAAAGCAGATTTGTCGCTTGCTGAAATGTCAGTTTCGCTTTTAGATATTTTATGCAAATCTCCCGATGTGTCCTAATTAACATGAATCCATTGTATTGTGTATTGTTCAATTCTGGACAGATTCTAAAATGATAAACCTAATACAAAATAAATTATTCCAGTACTCCATTGATTGCTTGACTTTCTCGTGATCACAGTTGTGTATTTAATTTTTGGTGTATACATATCAGAATAATCAGTTATTCTTTCTAAAATAGAATTACCTAAATTGCCAAATTTGCATTTAGTTTCTATAACCGTCCTTCGTTCTATTTAAAAGTTTTAATGCTTTTTTTCCCTAAATAAACAAATTATGTAGCACTGCTGATTTCCAGTCATTAGATAACGAGTTTTTTCAAAAAGTTCCAACAAAACTTAGGTCTCTGCTGGGTATAAAGTAACTGATGCAAGCATTATTTCTAACAAACATACGTTTAAATATTTTTTTGGGGAATATCATCCACTAAATACTTGACGAACAGGATCATTGTAAATGAAGAGATAACAAAAATGTGGTTTTCAGCAACCCAAAGTTATCTTTATAATTGTCTTTTATTTTATTAAAGGTGCAGTTGGAACAATTTCGTGAAACATTTCTCATTGCCAAATGGCCAAATCTGCGCTATTTTCACAAGACTATCAACTTATTTTGTCTACAATATCTATGGCATTAATACTCTCGCAATTTGATATGCTAAAATGATATCTTTTTTTTAAAAAATCAGTATAGAATGAGAACAACCAAAACATATCGAAGTCATCCACGTCATCAGAGGAAAGAACGTCATGGAGTTGAAGAAATGTTCATGTTATAATTTGCTCAAAAAATGTTTCTAAAAATTGTACGTTTTTTTGTTATTCCCGAGAGAATTCAATTATGGAGATTCTGCTTTAACTTATATGCAGAGGGATCAATATTGGCGGCCCGGAATGTCAATGACTACCCTATGCGAAGCATGGCATTCAATGCTATTCCGGGCCGCCCGCGCTGTTTCTCGTTATCGTTATCATTTCGTTAACGTTGGCTGGCTCAAACTCTCTACTGAGTAGATTAAACATTACAATATGCATCTTTGAATCAATTCACAGATCTGTGCAGCTCCTTGCCTTTATATTATATTATAAATACATGCAGTATATCACTGCTAATATCACTGAAATATCTACTTAATTAAAGTTCAAATATTTTTGTTCTCTTAGCATTTGTGGCAATAACTACTAACGTTAACAACTATTGTTTTCTAACGCAACCACGTTTAAATATGAACTTGTAATAATCTGAATAATAAGTTCAGGTTTCAGATTGTGATGTAATGCATTATGTATATTAAATGTCGTAACTGATGTGACGATCGAATTGCGAATATATTGTAAACCGTATGTTTCTTCATCTAGCTGTGTCAAGTAAACAGTGGAAGACACCTTCAGTGTTAAGTATATGTTAGAGAAACTAGATTACAAATGGTAACGTTTTGATAACTTTATGCCATGAAATCGTATTTTTGCATGAAGTTGCGCCAATTCTAACAGGGATACATTTATTTTTATCTAAGGGTTTATTTATAGAAAACAGGATTCATACTTCTTGGACTCCGCTGATGCAAGTACAGTGGACTCCCTCTATCTGAACACTCTCTAATGTGATCACCCCGGTATTATGAGCACATTTCGCCGGTCCCGGG
>JAUJYV010000925.1:0-24769 GCA_033995625.1 Ophyiulus pilosus
TGGGTAGTTAAGTCCGTGGCTCCTCACTTCCCGCCGTTAAGGTTAACGTTAAGGCGTTGGCTGGCTCAAACTCTCTAGTATACGTATGCCCATACGTATAAGCCGTTATAAGAATAAGCATATTCCATACGTAAGTCTGTATGCTCAATTATTGATCAAATATGGTCCATACATTGTATATGATCATTTAGTGGTGAAATATAAGAGAGTTTGAGCCATCCAACGCTAACAATAACGATAACGTTTACGAGCAACAGCGCGGGAAGTCCGGAATGTCATTGTAATGCCATGCTGCGCCAGCGTGGCCTCCTCCCCACGTGACATTTGACCCTTTGGTTTAACCCATTGACATTGAACCTCGAACTGCATGTTTGTGTTTAGACACAACATATCATAGATAGGCATATTCGCCGAATGTTCGTCGATGTGTGTATGTACATCTAGCATATAAAAGTGTACGCGTCTTTCTTCATACCATTTTCCCCAAATCTGATTTCGCAATTTGGCGCTATGTGACGCAACCGCGCATTAGTGAAACCGATCATTAATAGCCCTGATAGCAGCGATGGTCGACGCTTATAACACAACCATCACGACATTTTAAAGGTAAATCCACATTTATAAAACTTAAGTTTACACTTTTTTTTCTGTAAATAGTTCAGTTATCAATGATCAGTTTAGCGTTTTCGTTCATTTAAAAACGCACAAAAAAACATGAAAACGAGACAAAATCGAACTCAATAAAATTCGAACTTCGCTTCTTTGTGTTCGAATTTGAATCATCTGCATGTCTATTTCGACTAATTTTTAAAATGCTGAGAATATCAGACTCAATTTTTAAAATGCTGAGAATATCAGACTCAATTTTTGTTTAGAGAAATTCTTGAGGTATAGATTAATCTTCCAGATTCTTTATAATTTATAATATTTTAAACTTAAGTTTGGCAAGAATGTCGAGAATCCAAAAACGGAGTCCAAATTCCATTTTTTTTGCGTTCGATTTTGCAATATTTGCATATTTGGCAATCGGCGATATCTGAACATCGTGTCGTTTCTACTTGGGCATCGTTTAAATAAGTAGCTACTGTACGTGTGTCGGATCAATATTAAAACGTTCGTTTATTTTTAAAAGTATGTTTAAATCATTTTTTCAAAATCTCGAATTTTGCCTGTTGGAATTCATGCTGCCCCTGATCGTTCTCATTCGTGCATGACACCGGTGTACCGAGGAAACGCCTATGTTTAGGGGATGTTATTTATATGATTATAATTATGATACTGTAGAAATATGAAAGATTAGCTTAGGACAGGACATATGATAGGACATGTCCCCACCGCTATTTTGGGTTTTCCTATAGCAGGTAATGACATTTTAAACATTAGTTGATTGGCTGTGAAGCTATGTGCCATCTTCAGGGGCAAAATGCTTAATTTTAAAAAACAAGATTTAAAATATCTTTTAAGATACTTTAACACATTTACTCAACTTCACAATTTAAAAATATGATAGAAAAGTTCAGTATCCAAGCGAAACATTTATTACTCCAGAGAATGCAGTACAAGTATTTCCAAGTACACTGTAGAGGTTAATTTGACACAAGTACTTATGGTTATCGACTTTTTTGGGAATTTGTTGTGGCGGTTATCGGTTTTATCACCTCTTTTTGAAGCTTACATTACTCGTTTCACGATGAAATTTGGTTGTACCGTTGATTCTAACTATACAGATTTCAGTTGAAAATTGAACTTTTACGCGTTTCCCAAAATAGCAGTCGTTGGGAGGTTAAAAAAGAAGCGATCCGAAAACTGAAATCGCGTCGAATGAACTTATTATTCAGTAAAATGAACTCTGTGTGAAATCTCTAATGTCCTATTTAGAGGCAAAAGGAGAGATTTATAAGAAACGAAACAATAGGTAATCCATACTGCTTAAAATGGCGAAAACTCGTTACTTTTTCAATGGCTTTTTCTCCAATTGAATTTCAGTGTTCAAAACGGCCACACGAAGGCGTTGATTCCTATAAAAAAAATTCAATTTATCCGAATCTCCGATTTGAATACAAAAGATCGTGACTGGAAGCAATTTCCTCGTCAATCGATCCGTGTACTAGTAATTAGATTTTAGAGAAATCTACTCGAGAACACCAATTCAGCTTTCGCCCCACGGGAAAATACAGCCACTCAACTTTCACGACATTTATAAGGCTTTAATATAATATCTAGCGATCTTGCAGATGTATTTGAAGACAGAATAATATTTGAAAAATACACAAATGCCTTCATTCGCACAACGTTTTATGCAAATTGTTTAAATTTCGAGAATTACTTCTGGTAGAGCTATAAGTATCGCTCGTACATTTATTTATACAGGGTCAGGGAAAAAAATTTCACTTTATACTAACACGAATGCCATTGCCCGGTCAAACTAATAAATACAATGTTTTTTTAACATTTTATATGCAATCTTACACAATTACCTTGATCGTTTACAAAAGCCGCGGATAGATGGCGCTAGCGTCGCTATAGCCATCTTAGCCCTGCAATTGATAACAGAAATCGATATAAGACAAAAATTTGCCTATTTATGGATAAAAGTTTCAAATGCTATTCCGAAAGAATTCAAATTCGTGAATGATAACAGATAAACAGACTTGAAAACCACATCCTTTTCTTCGTTTTTATCATTTTTTCGCGATCACGAGGCAAACGAGGTATAATGGATTTTAGAAAAACAACTTTTTTTTCCCCCATCTCCAACTTGGTTTATTTTTTTGCCACATTAAGTAATTTCTTCCAGCTCGTCGTCATTTAGCGTAAGCACTCCAGAGTTGGTTTGTTTTGAAAGCGCGGCGAAGCAGTTTCTAAGTGCCTATCGGGCTAATTTAGCCCGCCCATGAAAATGCGGCTTCACTCAACCCTTTGGCCACATGCCACCCGAAAAAACATCATCCGTCTTTTAAAGCAGGGTTGTTTTTTTGGATGTTTATCACTCCCTTCGTTTCTCTCGCTTAAGATGCACTCTTCCGACGTACGCTCATTTTCTACAGACGACTTGTTTATATAAACAAGCCTTGTACGACCTGCAATTGATGTCAAGAAATTGATATAACCTGTAGGCCTGTTTTCGATGCCCTGCGTCGATCTTGTCTATACGAACAAGTAGAAGTATTCACGTGCAGATGCAAAAGCGTGATCGAATTTAAAAAATAATTAATCTTAAAAAGAATAATGTAAAAAGAAGATGGATAAAATGGTGGACGACACATACGATGTTAGTGGGAGTAATTTTTATCTTCAGTTAGTGTGTGAACAAATCAGCAAATGTGTAAATTCAATAATGCCAATAGTCACAAACCAGGAATCTCAAAGCTTCTATTGAAAGAATTTAAAATCGGAATACAAATATTGGAACAAAATGCACGTGCAGAGCTTCAGAACTCGCGTGCAGAGCGATAGAAGGCACCTGTAGAACCATATAACGCACGTGCAGAACCATAGAACGCACGTGCAGAGCGTTAGAACTCGAGTGCAGAGCGATAGAACGCTTGTGCAGAACGATAGAAGGCACGTGCAGAGCGATAGAAGGCACGTGCATAACCAGAGAAGGCACGTGCAGAGCGATAGAACGCACGTGCAGAACGATAGAAGACGCGTGCAGAGCGATGGAACTCTTGTGCAGAACGATAGAAGGCACGTGCATAACCATAGAAGGCACGTGCAGCTTACGCAATGAAGGTATTTCAGTGTGACCAACACAAGCACATTCTATCCCTAAATTTCTTGGTGTTTCCTTTATTTTGTCCAATAAATCTGTACCTTCGTTGCATGTTTCCAACAGGGAAGATAAACATGTTCTAGACACGTTTATTCCGACGGAAAAAATATGCTAAAACAAGTTCTTTTAGGGTTTTTTACACGAATATCAGTGACAACCTTTTTAGAAATTTCCCCAAGTCTAACAAAAATACAAATTCCCAGCTCTCGTCTGTCATCATTTCCCTCTGTGCTTCTTTATTGCGGTTTACTTTTCTTGGAAATTCTGAAAAAACACACACGTAGATATTCAGGTTAACAGCACAGGGTTAGGATTTCGACCAGAAGATGGTTAAGAGTCCGGATGGTCCTATAGGGGACAAAAGTCCAAAGTGTGATTTCGCTATCATAAAAGTTAATTTTACGCTAGGTTTAGTTAGCTTAGGTTAGAGAGGTTTATGTTACCGGGGTCTGCGCGGATAAATAATGTTTTTGAAGTCAGAAATGTTGACGAATTTCTAGTAAATACTATGTTGCGATTATATTCAACAATTTCGAAACATGTTTTGCATCGTTGAAAGCAACGAAGAATTTAAGGGGGTCAAATACGCCAGAGAGAGCAAAACGAGGGATGTTGTAGTCTCATATACAGCGGAAATATTTAGAAATGCACACATGTGGTGCTAAAGACATTCATCGGGCCAAATGTTTGTATTTATAATAAAAAATGGCAGTAAAACTGCACTCAGAACGTAAATATTGAAAGGGATATATATATATCGCGTACATTGCATATCGATGTGATCGTAAAATAATCACGGGTTTTAGTAGGTGCCAAACAAACATTAGGGTTTCATTCATAGACATCCAAAATGGCGGCCAGAGGGACGCACGAATATCTTCCAGGCTGCCATTTTTTTTTTTATTTTTTTTTTAAAATTGTAATTTGTTTATTTTTCACCCAGTTTATCTAATGGGAAAAAGTGTCAAGTGTCATTTATATGATATTATTATTATATATTATATATTAATTCACGATGCCCATCTGGTCATATCTGGTTCCATAAACGTGTGTAATTCTATCCGTGAGACTATGTCTGACCTGATATCATTGGTCATGAATGACTATGACTGTAAACGGTCTTATAGACCACAGATGGGCGGTAGTTGAATACATTTTAAACCATGACTGAAATGGCCAGAATAAATTAATCACGTCTAATTTATGATAATCGTCAATCATAAAGCAATCTTAGTCTCTGAATGATCAAAGTCGAATGAAGTTTTAATCACGACTATTAATGAACTCAAGACTAATAGGGGGTCATTCAAAAAGGACGTCATCAATTGGTAGCGAGGCGGGTGCTTACAAATACTATATAGGATGGGTCTTTGTATGTTCCAACAAATTTTCTGGACACCCTACTTTTCAAATGAAAATTAAGGACGTCTATGAGGGGATCTGGGTTAAAATGGACACAATGTGGGTAGGGGGTGGGGTGAAGTCAATTTCTGAATGGCCCCTAAGGACTAATCAATTAATCATTAATCACGACAATGTATGCCCGATTAATAGTCCATAATCTTGATTGATTAATCGATTTCAAACGTGCATAAAATTATTTGAAAATGAGAAATAAGGTACGTTATTACCCTAGTTTTTAAAAATAGTTGAAGATGTATTCCATATTATTGTGCCGTGCAAGATGGGCGTAAATGAATCCCCTCGCCCTACCGTAAATCGCGAATGTTATAGGCCTACCGATATATTAAATTTCTATTTAGGTTGTTTACCGATCATAATGAATATAAGCTGTATTTGCCAATGTCAGACTCGTACAACCGAACACCGGTTCGCAGCTGTTCGCCATTAAATATATAGTTGGAATTAAATCAGACGATTGTGTTGCGCGACGCCAACGAACCGTTAAGGTACAAAAAAGCACTTTTTTATCCGCCATTCGATAAGGACTGTTTATTATAACGCGAACATGAATGAATCACGTGCGCAGTTAACGGAGGATTAAGTGCCAATGGAGACTCGGAGTAAGTCGGATTTACCACTAATATCACTAACACAGCACTCGCTGTGTATATTACATTATTACTATATGCACCTAACGAAACTTTGCAATCCGGAAGTAGCCTATACTCTCTTCCGCCATCTTTGTACAGGTAAACGCACGTGGTTATCTGTATAGTGGGGGTTATGGGGATGCTCAGGATATTATATCACCCCCTCTTCCCACACCTTATGTATAGTTGGAATGAGTTTGATTGTGCTCGAAGTTTGGTCACTAATATTATATTGGTTCTATATGTTATTAAGATTCTCCTAAAATTTCATTAATTTCTGTTATACGAAAGAGTGGTTTTGAACATTTCCCAATTATGACGCTAGAATTGGGTTTGGAAATTGTATCTTGTTGGAACATTATAGTTTGAGCATGCCACCGTTAACGATAACAAGATTTAGAAATGCGCATGCGCGGCCATCACGGAAATGGGTTTATGGTTAACGTCAAACGATATCCTTGCTAGTTTATCGTCGAACTTTGACCAGATTAGGGAGATTGAGCATGTCAACGCCTTAACGTTAACCTTAACGTTAGAGGCGGAAAGGGAGGTGCCACGAACGGAACTACCCAATGAACTAACTGAACATCATGAGTGGTTTTTCCCTTCCCGCCTCTAACGTTAAGGTTAACGTTAAGTGGTTGGCTGGCTCAATCTCTCCATTTTTATGAAAATTCAGGATAAGTTTTTAGAGTTTGAGCCATCCAACGTTAAGGAAACGATAACGGCAACGATAACGATAAACAGCGCTCGCGGCCCGGAATGTCAAGGACTACCCTATGCGAATGTTCCCGCGCTGTTTCTCGTTATCGTTTCGTTAACGTTGGATTGCTCAAACTCTCTTTTGTTAGAAATCTACTTGTAGTAGTTGACGACATAACATACTGTAGCATACGTTGTATGTTCACAATTTCTGCGAAACCCTACATATTTATCCGAAGGAACAGATTGCGCGTTGGTTGTTCATCTAGTTGTTCCTTCATTATCCGTGCGAAAAATGCTTCCTTTTTGCCAAGGACGAATTCCTCACATTTTTTGCCTTCCATCCACTGTGTGTACAGTATATTTTTATCGCTTTCTAGGCAAACTTTACTTTTCGCAGGAAATCGCTTCCGTCGTCGTCAGGCGACGACCGATAAACCGTGATCGCCTCCACCCACACCTTTTTTTAAATATTTTTGCTTCCATATCGCGACTACGTTTCCAAGATAATTTTCATAAAAGGGCACCTTGGCGACCAACGAGCGTCTGTCGTCGGATGCCTTTGAAAGCGCATCGGGGAAAACCCGAGCTATGACGTCTCGCCAACATATGCGCATCGTCGTGGCAACTGGAGAGGGACCGTTCCCAAAAGAGAGTTTGAGCCATCCAACGTTAACGAAACGATAACGTTAATGAGAAACAGCGCGGGAAGCCCGGAATGCCATGCTTCGCATAGGGTAGTCCTTGACATTCCGGGTCGCCAGCGCAGTTTCTCGTTATCGTTACCGTTTCTTTAACGTTGAATGGCTCAAACTCTCTATTAACCAGTTCCGCAACCTTCTGCACTGTAAAAACAATCTTATTTTAAGGCGTATTTTGCGACTGAGAACGAGCATCAAAATGCTTTAAATGTCTTGAGTCAAATTATGTGTCTTTATCTAAAAATCGAGTCATTGAAGATATTTTATATCAAGTCAGTTTCATAATTCCAAAATAGCAGACATAAAACAGACAAAAACCTGAAATGGTGCTTTTGTTGAGTCAAGGGGCCCCGCCAATTCGAGAATCAAATGCTAAATAAATATACAGCTGTAATTAAACCTTTTTAAAGGTCCATTTAATTTTGCACACATTAGTTTAGTTCCAGGGAAAAAATGTAGTTTCCTTTCATTTAAAGACTGTTGAAGTATCTACACACGTCCGTTCGTTTTTCATTAGTTTTGACACTGAATTTCCCATTAAATTTCTGGGAATAAAAAGTAAATTAGTTGTTGCAAGTCGCACATTTTTCGCAAAATCTTGGAATGTTTCTCGAAAAAGGCATCAAATGTACAGTAAAACCCGATTTGAGATTTAAGCCTTGTTTTACACTTTGACAAGCGCTGATTATCCCTGATCGGAAGTCGTCAATTTTTTTATTCCCGCAAATGCGCAATATTTCCAAAAAGCAGTAAAAAGATGTATCGTGTTTCCGCGAATCATTATACGAAAACAATTTTTTTTTGTTTCTTCTTCGTATTGACATTTTTAATTTGTGCCCTTTTCAATATTCATTTTTTTTTAATTCTGCGTTGGGATTTTTTCCCCTCGTATACAATGAATGTTTCTCGAAAATTAAAATCTAGATGTTTATGCGGAATTTTTGCTTGAAAGGCGTCTGCATATTTTTTTGTTCTGCCGTGATTTCGAATGAAATATAACGAGCCTTTCGCATATTTTACAACGTATAAAAAAACGAGAGATAAATTGGTTTTATGCAAGTCGCAGTTTGTCACTCGTAAACCTGGCAATTTAGAGTAACATATGAGAAAAAAGTTGCGTGTGGCGGGAGGGGTGAAGAATAGGGTTAAAAATGCAAACGCGTGCCAACTACTGTATGTTATGCGCATTCCACCGACTTTACTTTTTTATTATTATTATTAAAAAATACGCAGGGATTCAAAAATCCGAAACCTGGGCATCTGCCAGCATCGTTCCCAAATAGCGGTTTTCAAACTGTGTGTGTTCCTACAACACATTTACACGTTTAAAAACGACTTTGTACCCTTTCCGACCATTCGTTCTCAATTTGCCCAACTTTTTCTAATACGGAGCTTATCAGATAATGGACCGAGCGAACATTAGGACAATATTCAATTACATACCAGTGGCGGTCTTAGTCTCCAAATAATGCTTGCCAACCAGGAACTGAATTTAAAATCAGAATAATCAATTTTGGAACGAAATGCACGTGCAACGTTAAATGCGCACGCGCAGCACGATAGAACGCACGTGCGAGAAGGGTAGAACTCACGATAGAATATATATGTATTTGACATTTTTAAGCGTATTTTTAACGTATTGTGTATTATTTAAGGGGATCCAAATAATCAGGGGCCCACTTCAGGTAACCATCAGGCCCCACCATCAGACAAACTGACAATTTGGCCGCTCCGTTTTCATCAATTTGTCATGAATTAAGTTCAAATTTGTTGAGTTCTGTTGAAATTGGAACGCCTCCCCGCGCGTCTCGTGCACGCCATGAACGTGCTGTTCTTCTTTTAATCCAATTAGAATTTGTTGTTCGAATTCGAATTAATCAACAATTTGATTCAGATTGTTCTGCTAATTAATGTTAAATTAAACTTTGTCTTACACTGCAGTACAAGATTAATAATCGACCAATTTGGAGGCAGCACAATATTTACGAATCACGTTGTTTTGAAGTTACTTTTTATAGTTGCACTAATGCCAGTTTTACGATGAATGAGTCAAACTTTTGCCTCACCAGGTATGAAAGTTCATCCATAAGTATAATCTCCTTATGGCATTTCCTCGTTGAAAAAGTAAATATAAAAAAACAACTTCGCCGCTGGGATATTATTCAGAAACCAGAGATGAGTCCATTAGGAAGCATTATTTGGTAGGTCTTTCAACATATTTGACGTATGTTCTGAATTCGCTGAATTTAATGACAGATAGGGTCCAGGCTGTCAAGATAATGGAACGAACGGGTGTTCATTTTTAGTATCATATCACAGATAGGTTTTTTTTTAAAGGAAATTGAAGTAGAAAACTGAAGCATCCTTTATTTACTCGTGAACCCGATGCACTCGAGTACATTACTCAAACACGACAAAAAGTTTACTTTGGTAAAACTGGAGCGCTGACTGTGCTGAACCAGCTCGAGCAGTTTCAGATATAGTACGTACAGTAAGTCAGTTTTTTTTGTTGCAATTTTTGCAATTTTAAGAAAATTTAAGAAACCTGTCTTGTTTTCTAAGCTGAGCAAGGCTATGAATATTTAAAAACTTTCACCTAAAGCCATTTTCGATGAAGTTTAATATTACAAGAGGTTTCAATGCATCGATGTTATTGACATTTTGCATCTAATCAGAAAATGGCTGTTTACTCTGGAAATATTAATTAAGAGCAACTTCCGCAATTCGCAAATATTGCAGAAATATCGATATTGCGCCAATGGCAATCTAAGCAATTAATTAGTCAGTTTCATTTAAAAATATGAATGACATAACGTTGATCTAGACATATACGTATGCAGAATTTTTAGGATTTACTGAAATTACTCGAAATATAATGGTGCTTCAAGTAATAAGAATCCATCATTTTGTTTCAAACCTTATACTAAGGGCCATTCAAAAAGGACGTCCCCGAAATCCCTTCAAAAATTGACCACTTTCCCTAACCCCTGTCCACACGGTGTCCATTTTATTCATTTTGGCCAAGACCCCCCTCTTACCACCCCACCCCCCTCCTCATAGACGTCCTTAATATTTTTGAAAAGTAGGGTGTCCAGAAAATTTGTTGGAACATACAAAGATCAATCCCATAAATGACAAATCAACCGTATCGCTGCTCCCCCTCCCTCCTTCTCTGTCCACATAGGGTGTCCCCCCACCCCCTCTTGAGGACATCCTTTCTGAATGGCTCCTTATAGCACTATGGTACTGAAATTCTCTCGCCACAGCTGAAGATCTAAAGGGTTAAAAGTTACAAAAACTGTGACAGGGTGTTCGTAACCTCAAATTTGACTAACATATTGACGACAATAATCTTCGTATTTTTTTTTTTAACACATTGCACGTATTTGCTATTTTCTGTACCAATTTAGAAACCGACGAGTGCGAACGCGGCTTGCGTTTCTTCCGCTCCACAGGATGAAACTCGGCATTTGATTTGGCCAATTTTTGAGAAATCGGCGTATTAGTTTAATTTTGGACGTCATTCCCGACGGAATCTGGGACTGGTTGTCGGAGCAACTCCTCAAAACGGAAATGGTGAATAGATTTCAGTTTCCTAAAATGCCTATTCGTAATATCCAGCTTACATTTAGTGAAAATCTGGGGTTCACGAGAATTAGGAAGCCATAGTGAGCCTAATGACGTCACTTAGGTGATCCTTTTTTATCTTACCATTTTTTCGCCATTTTTGACGGAGGAGGAGCAATGCTTAAAAGTAATCGCTTCGTCACGAGTTCATTTGGTTTTATTTAAATGGAAAATCTAAGCAGGATCATCGTCTCCAATAAACGGTGATCCAAATAATTCATAAGCGCTATTTCGGTGACTTGAGTTATTTGAGTAAAATCAAACGCGTCCTTCTGCTTCGGTATTCCCCTTAAGATGTTCCCCTTGAAGTAGGCAATCACTGCTTGCTTTCATGCTATGCTCAGCAGCAACATTTGCCTCTTCCACAAAACATAACGTAATTGCGCAAATTTATGTGAATATTTGCATATAATTCAAAATATTAGACTCGTATGCAGACCCGAGTGGTAAAATTATATATGGACATGTATGGGCCATATACAGCCATGTATGGGCCATATACAGCCATGTATGGGCCATATACAGCCATATATGGGCTATATTTAACCCTTGATGGGATATAGAGAGCCATGCATGGGACATATTTAACCATTGATGGCCCATATACAGCCATGTATGGGCTACATTTAACCCATGATGGGCCATATCACTTAGTATCGATTGTGACCATATCGATGGGCGATTTGTGCCTTAATTAGCGACTGATTATTTATCTATTAGCAATACTAAGCCATGAATAAGCAACTTTCCACTGATTAGCAACTGATGAACCATACATGGAAATATATACTGTACCGACAGTATATGACAGTATATATGTATACACACCCACTTTTTTCTACCCGAAAAAGTATTTGCTGCAAAGTGCTATTTGTAATTGAAAAGTTATCAAAAAAAGTAATTTTATACCGAAATAGATTTATTTTCGTAGAATTCTGACGATGTTTTCGCCAGCATTTCTTGTTCATCTAATGTTGTGGTAACATTTATTTTTAAACGAGAAGTGCAAAATAGCACACTTTAGTATTTAACAATATGATACTCGCGATGGCTAAGGACCTCCTTCCATACAACACTCACTTATATTTTTAGTTATTTTTTTGCTTTGAAAGACTCCTCGCTGTTCGGTAACGGAGCTCCATCAAAGAGCCACTTTCACGAATTTGTAATTTATGAACGTCCCTCCCGCCGCTTATCTTCGTCCATTAAAAGTTGAAGGAATGAAAACATCGTCTTAATCGAGTTTCAACCAATGGCGAAAGATCTTTTTAAAAAAGCGCTATTTCGTAAACACGGAAAAGTTGATTTTTTCTTTTTTTTGCTTTTTGCGTCAACTGAGTAGAAATATAAGCCTCGCGTTATTTGAACAGGAAAGAGTAAAATATCACTTTTTCCTGCCATTATTTTGTGCTTTTTTATTTTTGGAAAGGGTTAAAAATATATAAATGTTGACATGTAACGTTACGCGAAACGATGAGAAGAGGAATATCGGGTCATTAAAGTTCCATCAGTTTATTATCGAGGGTCATTGACCTCTCTCCATTCATTAATATATGAAAATGTAATGGGCTAAATCGAAAGTAAACAAGATGTTGATTCCAACGCGCGTCTTTTAATCGTTTTAACTTCTTCTTAAGGGCTCGTTAGAATCTTAAACGGTTAGTTAAATATGTTTATCGACTTTTAAAATCGGCTTATTTTAAACGTTAATTAAGTTAACGTCGTCCTCGGTTAGTTAACGAGGCGAATTATATCTTCGTGGAATGAAAAAAACCTCACTTCGGTTCCTAGAATAGGGCAGTTTTAAATAAACTCCATTTTCTTGTAATCTAGTAAGCTAGAATTCTAAATATCCGAAAGGCATCGGTAAGGATTTCTGGCAAGATGAAAGAATTTAAACTGGGACAGGCGCTATTTATCCGAATAGCCTTTTCTGTTGAGATAATTTAAGTGGAAAATCATTCCATATATGGACATATCAGAAAAAACCGGTTGAAAAACAATTGAAATGAACTCTATTATAATCTAAGCTAGAATTCTGATTTTCCGAAGGGCATGGGTAAGCACGTTCTTCGCAACACGTGCTGTTCTTCTTAATTGGAATTTATTCAAATTCAAATTAGCTTTGGAACAGCACGTTCTTCACAGCACGTGCTGTTCTTTTTAATTGGAACTTGTCGTTCGAATTCCCTGTTTGAATTCAGTTCTCTATCGATTGTTTTGCTAAATTAATGTTAAATTAAACTATAGTTTCATTTGTTTAATTTGAATAACTTCTGCTCAAGTTATTCATTATATTCTTAAAAAAGGATATTTCCAGTATAAAGGAGTTAAGGTACCAAACCGATTGCACAACACGACGGTTGCTTTGGAAGATCTTGTTGCGGTGTTTTCACCCTCAAAAGTTTATGAAATGCAGATTATTTTTCAACGATTTTCAGCTCCTATTACTTTAATCTTTATCATAAATATCAGGTTATGAATGTTTATAATTAGTATACAGGAAATAAGAGAATGCTTTTCGACTTTTCCCCTAAACTTCCGCGGCACCCTTGGGGACCCTTGGCGGCACACCGGTTAAAAAACGTTGATCTACAATATATGAGGAACATTTACTTCGTATGGGAAAGACGTTATGTGAAAAAAACCACATCCGTATGTTATTTTGTAAGCGTATCTTTACTGCTTATCTTACATTTGATGCCAATATATATATATATATTTTCGTATAATCGGTATACAATCTCGATTCGATTTTATTTCTAGTTTGACTTTAAGATACAAATGCTACAGCTGGCTTTGACCAAAACGTCCAATAAATTCTGGTATATGGTCAATAACAAGAAATTTCATATACTATACGAGTTTGTAGAAAATGGTAGAAAAGGAGAAAAAAAACCATAATTCGATATGAAAGAAAAATACGAAATGCTAAAAAAGCGCATTTCAATGTGATCAGTTAATGCGGTTGAATTTTATAAATTGGATGCCGTTTTCGTATAATAGTAGATATCAAATGCTAAAAATAGTAGCGTTTAACCCTTTCGTTTGCCTGCTTCTGATTGGTTCAGTCAAACAATGAGAACAACGCGTTATTTTTAACTTCGCTCGATAAAATACAGAAAAGTCTTTTAAGATTCGATCTTAACGCCGATTATTTACTTTTTTTCAAGGTTTTTTTATTAAGAAATTTAATTAAACATCGAATAACCATCGTATATTGGATACAGTTTGTTGAAGTTTCCAATAGATGACGTTGCGACAATTAAAAGCTTGGTACGAGATAAGCGAGCAATTGAGTGAGTTTGAAAACAGTTTTTTTGGCAATTTTTACATTTTTTTTGTTCTAAAGTGGGTTACCTAATTTCGGCGTTAATTCCTTTGTTTCATCATTCGGCGCGGTCATAATTGAGGCAATTTGTGCGGGGCTTTCAACGTGATGCTTCAAGTAAAAGCAGACGTTTTCAACGTGCCAAACATCATGAAACACGCACAATGTCTATTTGGGAACATTTAAGCCTCGGTTTTGCCTTTTTTATATAACCACTATGGCGCTTGTCGTCACGAAGGATGATTTATTCTTTCCAAAGAGTTGATTACGAATATTATGCAAATTAAAGAACAGTCTACGAGGCTATGACGATGTTTTTGAGTAGAGATAACTTTTTAGTACGCTCTTTTGCTTTTAAATGGATCGTAAACCCTTTATCTATCATATTAAAATTTCTAAAATATTTTCAGATTCCTTAGGGGCCATTCAAAAAGAACGTCCCCGAATTCCTTCAAAAATTGACCACCCTTCCTACCCCCTGTCCGCACGGTGTCCATTTTAGCACAGACACCCCCCCCCCCTCCTCCTCATAGACGTCCTTAATATTTTTTTAAAAAGTAGGGTGTCCAGAAAATTTATTGAAACATACAAAGTCTTAGGACGTGCATTCTTTTATATTTTCAATGGTTTCGTATTATTTTGTTGTACGGTAATAAATTAGAAAATATATTTTTGAACTTGTGCAGGAGTGCGAGAGTTAGGTAAAACAAGAAAAAACGTTTACTTGCGTATTAACTACAGTACGTACATGAGAAGTTCTTTGTTTTAATCTTTTCCGGTTGGAAAATCAAATAGGGCCAAATATGTCATATACACATCATTATATATCAATTTCTGTCTTATACCAAATATGTCTGGAAACATTAACGTTAATACAAGCTGCACTCTGCACATGACACTATATACAATATGATGCGCTTCATATAGTATACAGTATATGCAAAAAATGATGGCAATATATAACATGTTATCCCATTGTCTAGACATGGAAGAAAACATCTTTTAAATCTAAAAGTAGGGTTATGACCCATATTGATATACTAATGTATTGAAAAGCGCGTCTATACACGTATGGACATATCGTGAATTGGACGCTATTAAACTGTATATGGATCAGATATTCGCTTATTTGTTTAAGGCCAAAAATGACATAAGTTAATCAAATTAAACAAATAAAACAAGTTTAATTTATTATTAATTAGCAGAACAATCGATTTAGAACTGAATTCAAACCGTGAATTCGAGAGACTAATTATATAAAATTCACCGGATCTTTTATGTACCATATATAATTTTTGTTCACTAGGGTTATAATAGAGTTTGAGCCAGCCAGCGCCTTAACGTTAACCTTAACGTTAGAGGCGGGAATGGAAGAACCACGCATGCGCACTCATCATGTTCAGTGGGTAGTTCAGTCCGTGGCTCCTCCCTTCCCGCCTGTAACGTTAAGGTTAACGTTAAGGCGTTGGCTGGCTCAATCTCTCTAATGGCAGGCGTTGAATTTAGGATCACCTTTAAGTATATTTTAAAAAACAAGGGTTCAATCTTTTGCCAAACAGACGTATTTTACGCTTAAAGAACAATCCTGTAAAAAACAAGGAATACACGTACGTAAAAATTGCTAAGGTTTCTTCGGCGCATCGTAAAAAAAGGCGAAATGGCGTATCTTTTCATAGAAGAAGACGAACGAAGATTTTAGTGCCTCGTAATTAGTTTGTTTAAACTGAAAAATGTTTGCTTTAACAGCGCTCGATACGTTATCTTTATTTTTTCAATAAAATTTCGAAGAAGCGCTTATACTGTGACGATGAGACTCGTAAAATACTCGTGTCTACAATCAAAAAGTTGTGCAAATTTTACCACTTGTAAGTAATACATACGGGTTCAAATTTCATATTCGTTTTATTACGACCAAAGAACACTTTAATATTTCAAAAATCTGTTGAACCTTATGGAAGAAATACATAAAAATAATCCTACGAACAGCTTTTGTTGCGCATCAAATACCACGCGTTCAAGTGAATTATTGCCACTATAGCTGAAGTATATTTGGGCTAATTATGATGTAGGATAATATAAATTTCATACCTGCGAAGAATGATTTATTTTAACAAATGGTCAGTTTCAGAGAAAGAAAACAATAGACAAATAATTCATTTTGCTTTTAGAGGACAAAAGAAAAGGTTATACTCTAAGGGGCCATTCAAAACGGACGTCCTCAAGAGGGGGTTAAGAGGAGGGAGGGGGGAAGGGGAATTCCCAATCGAAATGATGAAATAATGCATAAACCTATCCTAGTTTTATATCTCCAAATTGGACTGAATACGTTTTTTTTGTTGCAATGGCTTCACCTTGCTCTGCATGTCTTCACCGTGAGTTAATCGTGTTTTTTCCCGTTTTCCCCGATTTTTTATTCGTTTCTTAATTGCTCAATTAATAAATCATGAGTTGTAAGTCACTCTGCACTGCTCTACACGAACGAACATTACGACGTCTATTAGGTTAATCCCGTTTAATTTAACGAACGTGGCGTCGACGTCATGAGCAGAATGCGCTAATTCAGAGTAATTTTCGTGTCGTCTTCATTAAAACTAATCAGAGATTGTGTGAGGCGACAAAACGAAAGTGTAGCCAAAACAAGGATCGTTTAGTTGATGGATAGTCTGTCATCTCTGTTGCATAATGTGCACGATTAAATTACTGGCGACATTCGACGCGGGGAAACCGTGAAACTCTTTGGCAAGGCCGTGTTCATAATTAGACGTGAACAAATCATTCTGCCTTCTAACACGAGCGAAGCTTTTCAATCATAGCATGGGGTTCAATTTTAAAAATTTGCTGCTCCTATAATTAATGTCTGTTAGGTTTTGCCTGGTTTGAAATACGATATTGTGGGCTGATAACATGCATGTCACATATATATACGTACATACACACTGAAAGCTGAAAATGTGCAAAAAAACACAAAAATGTGTAAAACAGTAGCGCACACTGATGTGTTGCTGTTTTGCACACTTAAATGTGTAAATTCTTGTATATAGCACATATACCGTATATTTTACGGACTATAAGACGCACTTTTTTCTTCAAAACATTGCCTCCAAAATTCAGGTGCGTCTTATACTTATAAGGTTTTCAATGATACGGACTGTTCAAAATTGCTTAAAAATTAAGGTGCGTTTTATAGTCCGTAGCGTCTTATAGTCCGTAAAATACTGTAGTCATTACACATTTAAGTGCGCAAAGCAGCAACACATCAGTGTGCGCAACTTTTTTACACATTTTCAGTTTTCAGTGCATAATAGAGCGATTGAGCCAGCCAACGCCTTAACGTTAACCTTAACGTTAAAGGCTGGAAGGGAAGAACCACGCATGCGCACGCATGAGGTTCAGTTAGTTCATTGGGTAGTTCTGACCGTGGCTCCTCCCAACGTTAAGGCGTTGGCCCTACATAGTCATACATTGGCAATTTTATATGGACATAAATGCTACATTTATTTCTGATGTCCAAATGTTAACTTTTTCTTGTGTGTGCCGTTATATGATTTTTATGCAACTTTAGATAATATCGTGATCGACTATAGTTGTTACATTTAAAATTATCTTAAAAATAAGTAATAGTTAATACGTATTTTCTACATCATTTCTGCCAGGAATTATCGTAGAAATGTTGGGAGAAACACATGACTTTTTTATCTTCTAGAAGATTAAAAATAGGGATGACAGTGATTTTAAAACTCATCTTTTTCCCCCCGCCTGCGATTTTATTCACGGATGCTCGCGTCGTAAAATATTCATAAAAACGTTTTAATGACGCGCCCCGAAGCTTCGGATTTCGCTTTTGGGGAAATTTTCACAAAACGACTCCCAAGATGGCCGTCGCCATGGAATTGCATGCTTATGGGGGTGGATTTCACTCGACGAGCAGCGTTTTAAGCGAAATTGGATTAGGGTTTTACGAAAAAAGAAGTAACGTGAAGCCGGGATAAGTAGGATTAAAGCGATTTTTGGCCCCCGGGCCACTCAACGTTCTACTTTTGTAAACCTAATACAATGTGATCACCTTTACCTTAGCATCCCTAACCAAATTGTACAAAAATCTCGAGGGGTATAACAAAAATTGCATTTCGCGTAAAATGTCAAGGAATATTTTAGGGGTTTTGGAGTGATTTGGTGAAAGAGCGAGAAGTGAACAAAAACACTCCAAATTGGGTTTTAAAAGAGAAAAGAGTGAAACTGGGGCATCCGTAAATGGCGTGCATATTCTGTTGTGCCTCGTTCACCATAGATGGCGTTGGAAGTTTACTGGAGGTTTATCATATGACAACAGGGAAATAGGGAAATTTAGCAGATCCCAACCATTCACTTACCGTAGGGGAAAAACTACGGTAAAAAATACAGTAAAATTCCAAGTTATATTCCTTTTAGCAGCCAATGTTGGCGAAGGGCTCCGTCCACCAGTCACGTGATTAATACCTTGAACGGACGGTATTTAGAAGAAGCGCCGTTTGATTCAATATCCTTCCGTCATGCGCAAACTAGTCTAAATCGCGTTAAAAACTATGTTCCAACAGTGAAAACGTTCTCTGAGCCGACATGTTTGTTAAAATTATTCCCTCAAACGATCAGGCACATGTGCATTTGGAAAAACGACACGGTTTGGTTCCCCTTTGGTGGGGATCGTTATCACGCACATGTGCATTTCGAAAAACACACAGCACTGCTCATAATCGTCAACGGTGAGTTTTGGGGGCTAAATTTCCCTATTATTATAAGAAGCAGTGGATCAGTTGACCAATGTTTTTTTATTGGAACTGTTAACTTGGTTAATACAACATTGGCTTAAATAAATTGAAGTTAGTAAAAGAATTAAACATGAAAGAGTCAGACCAAAATCTCGAGGCCAAACTTGTCATGCCCTTTGTGCTCATTCTTGGGCCTATTCAATAGTGGTGCCCCAATCATCCCTTTATATAGTAGTGTGTTCAGGTAGGTGATTCGAAGGCACATATGGCCCATACACGGTTAAATGTATATGTTACATAATCCCCATACACGTCCATATACAGTCGACACATCGGGCAGAGGCGTTTTGCCCCGATTAGGCGGCTGCCCAGAATATGCGAAGTTAAAATATATATACTGTCCGGATTTGTTCTTGACAATTTGGCCCTAATAAATGGCTGCCCAGATTAACCAGTGTCCAGATAAAGCGGAATCCACTGTATAGCTTTTCAACCAGGTATTTCTTTATATTAATTTGATATTATTTTTTCCACGAAATGCGAGGCGAGTGGAGGAAGTGATCAATCATGGTTAGGATTGAGCAATTTAACGTTTCTACTCTATAATTTTGGAAATAAATTTCTCAGAAAAGGCATAAAAACGTCGCGACTGGGGGTCTGCCTCAGGCAAGGTGTGAGGGTCAGTTTTTTGCCATGCATTTTCGTTAGACACAACTTTTTTGATATATATGAAGCATCGCGTGCCGTAAATCATAATCATTGTTTAAAAGCATTGCCTAAGGTTGAAAAGGCTGTCGAAATTTACTAAATATTGCATGGGATAACGTGTAAACCCCCTCGCTTGAAAATAACGGTTTTGGTCACTACTGTATATTGCAATATATATAAAAAAAACGACCATTGATTACGAAATATATTTTTTATTCTAACAGAAATTTACGAATCCAATCATGTACCTGCATACAACGCCCTGTTTCTTCTGGGGGATGAAAAGTTTAAAAAAAACAACCCTGACATTGCGTAAAAAAGTATTTAAAAAACTCTTGTTTTTTGGACTCAGGAGGGGAGAAAACATTTTGCTAGAACTTTTACTCGAATCGTTGTTGTCGTCGTCGTCGTCATTTCTTTATGTACTCTATACCATTGGATGCAACTGGCTGAATGTAGTATAAATTTAAAAAATAAAAAATGGTAGAATTCTGTAAAAAAAGCAATGCCCCGAAAACGTCTGTTTCGATCTGGGCGTTAATTGAGCGATTGCATGTTAGTGTTTGCAGATTTTTAGAAAAAACCTTTTTATTTTTGTAGAACAAAATACTTTAAGTAAACCCATATGGCAAATGTATATCATTAAATTTGCACGTACGTAACAAACTTTTTACTAAGACTAATTTGTTTTTCAAACTTACGTTTCAAATCCTGCTAAAATATGCCTAAAAAACTAGTTCGTGTACAGTGAATACATGACAAATTTATACCACCAGACTTACATAGTATACGTATGGTAAAAAACAGCATACACGTATTTTTAACATGCCCTAATAGAAAAAACAACCATATGGACCTTATAAGAATGTATGGCATGTTCTTTGATATATACAGTATTAGGATAGACCAGAAATTGGACACATATGACCATGTATGTATATATTTTCCACCCGGGAGGATATTAGAGAGTTTGAGCCAGTCAACGTTAACGAAACGATGACGATAATGATAACGTTGGCTGGCTCAAACTCTATTGAAGATGGCAACTGTAGATCAGACTACTTTGAAACAAGTTTTTAACGCTACTTGGGCCTATTTCCAACGATATTAGAGAGTTTGAGCCATCCAACGTTAACGAAACGATAACGGTAACGATAACGAGAACGAGATACAACGCTGGTGGACTGGAATGTCAAGGACTACCCTATGCGAAGCATGGCATTCCAATGACATTCCGGAATTACCGCGCTGTTTCTCGTTATCGTTATCGTTTCGTTAGCGTTGGATGGCTCAAACTTTCTGTTCTTATTTTTTGTAAAATATGGTCGAAAGTGGAGGGCTCATGTCACTCAGCTCAATTATTGATTATACGAGTTTTAAATTTAACCGACGTTTGGTACAACCGACGACACGACAAGCGCATCCTAGCAAATCGTATCTTAAACCGCGTGTTCAGCATTTGTAGTAGTTGTTGGCATTAGGCCTAAGTCCCGAGAGCAACTCGTTGCTTCGCCTCGGTCGAGCACGAAATTGGATTTTCGGTTAATGGCGCATTTTTTTCTCCATATCCATTGATCAGTCTCTTTTATATCCAAATCAATATTCGTCGAGTTTATTTATACATGAAGATAACGGCGGCTCGTACCCGTCATTCCAAAGGTTCTCTCAATTGATTGCTACCCACGTTCAAATTTGTGCACGAAAATAATTCGCGAGCACTTGTCAAAACTTTTGTTTGCTTTAGTTGATATTGAATCTTGTCTTTTCTTCTTTTTTTTTCCTCCCCCTCAATGAAAACTAAAAAAAGATCCCGGAAAAAGCATATGTAAAAACCTCTGAACCATCATTTAGAATTGTTCAAATTGAAACTGGAACGCCTCCCCGCGCGTCACGTGCACGTGCTGTTCTTCTTAATTCTAATTTGCTGTTCGAATTCAAATTAGTCTTCTAAAATTGAGTTCTCTATCCATTGTTCTGTTAATTAAACTTGTTTTGTTTAATTTGAAGAGCTTCGGCTCAAGTTATATATTCATTATGAACTAACTAAAGTATGCAACCTTCTTGCACTCATTCTAACAATGAAATATCTATACTATATTATATGGAAACGTCATTTCTGAACGGCTATCTTTGACAATCTGACGGTTGTCCAAATTAATGATTCGTCATCGATTGGCAATTTTTCGGTTGAACGTGAAAACGGATTGACAAAACTAACGAAAATTCTGCCAAAAATGGCGTTGACTTATGACGACGCTACAACCTACGTCTTTTTGACGGATGACATCGTAGAAGCACTTGGATTTATGGAGGTAATGAATGACGACTTTCTAAGGCCGTTGCACCAAAAGTGTTTCAAAATTATATGGATGAGATCATCACTCTTTCGTTCTGCAAAGTCTTCTCGCACACTCACATCTTTCTAAATAGTCTATAGCGCGTCCCCAAAAACTGAATATTTAACTTAAAAAACGGAAATTTAACCAACGAAACTTACACTGCACGCCACTCACACGTCAAAATAAGGAAAATAACTGGAACAATTCAGTTTGTCCCTTTGTGAAGTTCATTTGCCGCTTACTGACAGACACTTAAACTTACGCGATTACTAACTAGGTATATGAAAAACCAAATACTTAACTTTTTCCTCACCTTTTTGATTCAAAAAGCTCTAAAGCTTTTCTGTTCTTGAATCCAAATTTGTTCTGATCTAAATACAAGCAGTTTTTAGTTTGTTCCAATACCTCACGTGCAAACATTCGTGTGTTCCAATATATAACTCACGTGCAAACATTCCTTTGTTCCAATACCTCACGTGCAAACATTCGTTTGTTCCAAAACCTCACGTGCTAGCATCCATTCACGTGCAAACATTCGTTACAAATTAATATATACAGATTTTGAATAATTATAATCAACACATTCCACAATTGTTTGTTTTTTAAATTTTGGATCGTAATTCTAGAGCATAAATCTTGACGAAATTACGATTTCCATGACAACGTTCCTCAGTACGTTCTCGCGAGATGCTACGCTAGAAAAAAAGAACAATCGAACGCGCTGTGACGTCATCGGTGTTCCACAGACATTTCCATTTGTGCACTGGCGCGTATTGTCTAATTTTTCAAGGACTGTTTAAATCGTAAAAGGTCTATTAAGCTTAAAAGAAAGGTTATTTTAAGCTGTGAAAACCGGGTGTTTATGGGCTATTTGTTTTCGGCACTCTTCTATAAATGGTAAGCGTAAACTACTCGTCAAATTCAAGTGTAAATAATTGAACGCCATGTCGTAATCGAGACTGCGTTAGGCCTACTTGGGTGGATTGAACGGAGGTTTCGGATATCGTTCAATACTGATTTAATTAAAGAGCCACTCGGGAGCAATTAGTTAATGCTTTTCGCGTTTGGCCCAATATCAGCTAGTTTAATAATCAATGCCTTTTTACGATCGAATGATTTTCTTTCCGAGGAAAATAAGGAAAAAAAATGGCCGTGAAACGAGCCTTGTGAGAAAAGGGGATAAAGTAACACAAAAACCTCAACGATATTAAAACCTGATTTTAAGTTTGATTAACCGATGAAATTACCTATAAAACGTCCTTCATTCCCCTTCCACGTTGAATCATTTGCCTGCCAACACTCTCATCTTTGTATACAGTTTTAAGTGGTTTCCGTTTTCTTAAACAGCTTTCACATACCTAATTTAAGGAATATGGATTTTGCGGGCAGTAGGGTACTGAGTCGAATTGAATAATTAATAATGATAATAAAGTCACTGAAAATAGCATCATGAATAATTGAAACTGATTTTATAAAGACACGATTGGATAATAAAAGCGTTATTTAATGAGATCTTTAGCAAGTTAATAACAACACGTACTTTAATAACGATATATTAATACGTCCATGAACGACTACTGTTTGCCTATAATAATATTATTATTATTATACCTATTCACGACGAATATGACAAGTAAATTCTGAACAACATTTCTAGCAACATTTATTACACCATTATATATAACAATCATTATGTACTCATTTCAATTCAGGGTGGACAAAATATATAGGGCCATATTATGTCCTTTGTGTATGCGTTTCTGAAAACATGTATTGAATGGTCATGTCTATGTATGTGGACTTGGACGTGTACAATAAAAGTACTCAATTGGTATGAGTACAAAAGTAATTGAATGCAACTATACTCAAAACATATCAGTACAATGCAATTGATTACAAAAATGTATTCACAATGAGTGATTACAAATGTCTTTGAGTATTAACGAAATCTGTAATTATGATTACCAATGTAAATAGAGAGTTTGAGCCAGCCAACGTTAACGAAACGATAACGAGAAACAGCGCTGGCGACCCGGAATGTCTTTGGAATACCATGCTTCGCATAGGGTAGTCCTTGTCATTCCTGGCCACCAGCGCTGTTTCTCATTATCGTTACCGTTATCAAACGTTATCCAACGTTAACGAAACGATAACGTTAACGAGAAACAGCGCGGGAAGCTCGGAATGGCATTGGAATGCCATGCTTCGCATAGGACATTCCGGACCGCCAGCGTTGTTTCTCGCTATCGTTATCGTTTCGTTAACGTTGGATTGCTCAAACTCTCCATTGAGTATGAATTGAAATGCTTTAAATCAATAATTGAGTACATTGAATACATTTGAGTAACGAAAATGAGTAAATTATCACGAGGGTCATCTTAAAGGCTATGTATCCTAACTTTTATTTTTATTGGATGCACTGTTCTCCTCCCCCCCCTTTTTAATTATTAACGTTTAGTTGATGTGGTCACGTCTTTAATTTTAGTTGGTTCTGCTTGTAATCTACTACGTATAAAGTAGAGAGTTTGAGCCAGCCAACGTTTACGAAACGATAACGGTAACGATAACGAGAACCAGCGCTGTTTCTTGTTATCGTTTCGTTAACGTTGGCTAGCTCAAACTCTTTAATTTCTCTAATACAGTGGTACCTCGAGATACGAGTGCCCTGACATACGAGATATTTGAGATACGAGCCGTCGAGCGATGCGACATTTTGCTTCGAGATACGAGCAACATTTGAGATACGAGTATATTCTCGAGAATATTTCTTCACTCCGTAAAATCCAC
>JAUJYV010000926.1:0-24697 GCA_033995625.1 Ophyiulus pilosus
TCGCTTAACGAGTGTTTCGCATAACGAGCAAGACTCCGGAACCAATTATGCTCGTTATGCGAGGTTCCACTGTAGTTAGTTTATGTACAGTATGCATATGTGCAATATAATGCATGTCCACAGAGTCCTACTGTTATTACTAAAAAAGAAACTTATGATAAGACACCTTATAGTTGTTGGTGGGCCCCTTTTGTTTCCTGGCAACCGATGTTTTTATACCAAGTCCGTTACTGTTCTTTACATACCGACTTGAAATGGTCCGATTGTGCGTCATTTGGTCGTCTTGAAGGTGACCAAAAGATAGTGTCTAATGGCTTTCATCTGTAGTGAGACCTATTGGTTTAACTTGATTCAGTTTCGTTCCAACAAGCGGGTGTTGATCCTAACTCTGTTTGAATGGTTTCTGCTGGTGTTTCTGTTGATGATGGTTCTGTTCATTTATAGTATTGTGTTCTTCTATAGATGAAGCTCAGTAGACAAAGGTAACATGAGGGCAAAGTTAATTTAGTTACTTTTTGTTACTTAGTGACTTAGCAGAATAAAGTGGCATTTTTAAGTGCTCTCTACTTGTTCAATTGTTACGTTATTGGTACGTAATTTCGAATTAGTAATCTATACGAACAACTTCTTGGATATAAACTCTCTAATTACCCACACATTTTAACGAATTTATTATCACAACAGTTTTTATAAGAAATTGAACATTTTATTCTTATAAGTGGATTTCGAAGTGAAATTACACAATAATTGAAATAAATTTATTTCATTTGAAATTTTAATACTAACTGCAATGATGTTTAAACATATATTATAGTAAAAAAATCCGCTTGGTGCTAATAAAGTAGGACCTACTGACTAAATGAGCAAAAAATTGATATATTCAGGTGTTATTCTTTGCATTTATTGGCTTCATATACTTGTATATTACTCTTATTTGATTCCATCTTATATCAGAAGTGAGTAAAATTCGTATATAAATATTGTATTTATGGTGTCTGCAAATTTGAATTGGCTAAATTTGGTGAATTGTAAAACTTGAATCTGAATGTTGGGTTTCACCTTTGACCTCAAGGGTGTTCTTTTAATATAAGTACCATTCTACTGAAACCGCC
Source organism: Ophyiulus pilosus (assembly GCA_033995625.1). NCBI lineage: Eukaryota > Metazoa > Arthropoda > Diplopoda > Julida > Julidae > Ophyiulus > Ophyiulus pilosus. Next base: position 1,113 of record JAUJYV010000926.1, read on the forward strand.
AAAATGTGTAGGCAATGGCGAAAATTTGAAAAACGAAAAATAATTTGGTCTAGGTAGATATAAACTTACAGATAAAGTATTCAGCTTGGTTGAATGGATCTTAGTTATGGATTTTCTTGCTAAAAGTGCCTCTGGCATTGCAAAAACCTTTTAAAATCCGCATAAATGTGCCCCAAAAGGAGGTAGAAAAAATTAAACGTGCAAAGGTTTGGGTGAACAAACCCTATCACTATGAATATTTTATTTGTGGGCGCCTCTAGCCAGCGTGAAATTCTCTTGGTTGAAAGTCATAATCCATCCTAAGGGTTTAATATATGTTTTCATACCGACTTTGCCACTTTCTGAATAAATTCACATTTTTAAAGTTAAGAAGTACAGTCTTCCAAGAATATAAATATAGTGTTTTCTTAAAACGACTAAAATACATGCAAAATAAAACTACGAATTCGTATGCATTATTCCGTCACATTTATGCAAAACAGCTGGTTAATACAATGTTATGAAATATTAAAACCCATGCGATACATGTTTCTGGTATTTAAGTTAAGTGTCAACTACGTATGAAATGTACATATTGTATTTAAAACAATAGTTAGACACGATGTGATGTGCACGTGTCTAATGACCTACATTTGGAGAACGAGATGATATGTATGTAGAATATGAGAAATGAATAATATTACATTAAGAAACTTATAACACTGTATGTATAGTTTGAAAGATTCGTTTTGTAAATGCAACTTTAGAAGACTAGCTTTTAACTAAATTTATAGCAAGTTAGTCTTGTTTTTAAAAGGACTTCCTTTTGAAACAGACAACTGAATTCGACAATTACTCCATTGTATTTGCTAGCTGCTAGCTTATAGTTCTTTAGGATATTCGCTCTTCCGTCATATTGTGGTTCACATATTCTAAATTAAGACTATTTTTTATTGTGACACATGTTTTGTGTTTTTGCTAATATCGACAAACTTTCATCTTGGAAGGAAAAACTAAACCACTGTTGTTAAAACAGGTAATATAGTAATTTATATATGCCTTGAACATTATTCATGTGAATATCAAACATATATACGTAAAAATATAGGCTACGTTAGACGACAGTCAGGATGTAAATATATTGGAGAGGTTGAGCCAGCCAACGCTTTAACGTTAACGTGGGGAAGGGAGGAGCCACGCTCTTAACTACCCAACGAACTAGATGAATGTCATGAGTGCGCGTGACGTACAGTTAATTAATTGGATAGTTAAGTCCATGGCTCCTCCCTTCCCCACGTTAACGTTAAGGTTAACGTTAAGGCGTTGGCTGGCTCAAACTCTCTATTAACTCCATACATGGACATTAAACCCCATATGTGCATGTCCCTGACCTATGATGGGCTAACTTTAAGGCAGAAATGAATGGGAATATCCCTGCAGCTGTTAATCAGAGAATAAAAATGATGCCATGTTCGGAAAGAGGAGAGTTGATTATATTTTATCTGATCAGTTTCGGGTCGTAATTATTGAATACTAGAGAGTTTGAGCCAGCCAACGTTAACGAAACGATAACGGTAACAATAACGAGAAACAGCGCTGGCGGTCCGGAATGTCATTGGAATGGTCATTGGACATTCCGAGTCGCCAGTGCTTTTTCTCGTTATTGTTACCGTTATCGTTTCGTTAGCGTTGGATGGCTCAAACTCTATTATTTCATATTTACAACAAAAAAGCCACGGAAAACTGGCCCAAATAATCCGCATTAAGGTACATAAAAACTAAATTCGCAGCATTCTAACAGTTCTCATAATTAGCCCTGTTTGGACATTATCTTAACTTATTTGCTGCATTTGAAGAATTTGGCAAATAATGTGAGATATTAATTTTATAATTTGCGAATGAGCCAAAATAAGAATAAAATAGAATAATCCAGTAGAATGTGGGTTAAGCTTGACGTTCATTTTCATAAGCATATGTTGTTTGATTTGCATATATATCCACTGTAAATATGTAAACATGTGTTAAACTCGCGAAGAAATGTGGCAAATTTTAACTTGTTTGAGCATAATTTTTCACATGCATTATTAATATAACAAGTTTACGAATTACGCCCTGCAAATATTAAGAAAGTGAATTTTAATTGGATACGTCGTTGCTACCTTTGTATTTCACTTCTCTGTTTTGATTTGCAATCGGAGCTTTCTTGAAATTGCGTTTTTCTGATAAACTGCCGTTGGCAGAATATTTAGTTTGGGACCTAAATGAAGTCTATCGTCATCCGTTGGTGGAGAATACTGTTCTTTTCGCTCCGGGGGCACAAAAAGAAAATCTCGCAAACTAGGTCAAAAATTTATTAAAATGCAAATTTATCGTTAATGAGAATTCACTGTTGTTTTCCAAAGAAAAAGATTTGTATTTTTGCTTACGAATACCATCATTAAAAATTACAGCAGTTGGAGAAGACGAACAATTGCGTTAGAGCTAACAAAGTAATGGCTTCTTAAGAAAAAAACAAAAAAAAAGCAAGGCAGATTTGTTTAGAAGAATATTTACTGGAGGACATGACGCTTTTTATTTGGCTTTATTCAGAAATAAACGAAGGCTGTCGCTATAAATTCTCCACTTTTTACTAGCTTTGTTTCTTGAATTTTTTACTATATCAGCTTTGAATTTTATTCTATACCATCAAATAATAAAGGATTGGCTAAAGACGTAACTGCATGTTTTGCATCATCAACTTGATTCACACATTTTTGTTCTCATTTCAAACGCTTATGGATGATGTCGGGTTTTTTTTTGGTTTATAGTAGATTTAAAGTATGGTGTTGTAGTGCACGTTCAAAAAAACGTTCTGCTAGGAATTATGTGTCTAACACTATTGTTGGCATTTGTAGTTTTTGCCAATAACACATGCAACATTAGTCGGGGGAGTTTTCAGGATTTTTCCATTTGATAAAATGTAAAAATTGACGTTTAGAGTAGAAATGCATTAGTTTGAGCCCATTAGTTCGTATATAAAAAGTCATCCCCCTCCTCATCTCCCCTCAACAAAAAAAAAAGAACACCTAGCGTACTATTAATGTATAATGCTCAATCTCTTGTTTCCAAGCGACCCGAAAGCTTCATACATTTTTAAAATTATAAACTTTTACAATTGCCCCGTTTATTTATAAAGAAAATTGCATTCTTTACTAAAATGTATTCTTTATTTAATTTATAGATTCAAATTCGCGGTTTATTCATGGTATAAAATATGTATCACCCTAGGTTTCTTTAACATTGTCTTGAATGAAGAATACCGTAAAAAGTGGATACTTTGGGCCACTTTTGGTGGGTTTTTTTTGGAATTGTGATCCTGTTCAATAACTGGTCAAATAGAATCAATCCTCTCTTTCCAAATGTTACCACATCATGTGGGTAACTTTGGGCCAGTGCATTTTTCAAGGCATATCGCTAGTGGAAAATTTATATAGGGCCAAATATAAGGCATATTTAATTTTATAAATGATAGTTTCATTTATATGTATGTCTGAAAACATGTATGGCTATATAAATGCATGTTAGCCACATTTTACTGTATACCTTTAGTTAGAATTCAGAAAACACCAGTTAGAAGTTATACTTTCAGTCATACTGTCCTTTAAAATGGGTCCATCGACTCCAGTTGGAGTCTTGATAGAAAACATCTACAATAAAAAAAAAACTACAAATATTAAGGTCACTTGTACAGTTTGCTAATGAGCATATCCATACATCACCATACGTATTTAAATTTGTAGCAAAAATATATGCACATGTTGTTGTAAATCTGCAAATTTTTATGGGAGATGGTGACACCAAGGCAAATTTTTTACATTTAATAAATGTACTCGTATGTGTATCAATCCCAAAAAGGGCTCAAAGTTGCGACTGCCGATTCCATTACATACATGGCAACATTTAAGAAACACCCCGTTCACACGAGGCCGTATCAGCTGTTTTTTTCAGCGGCGCATGCTTTTCTATCTGTGCGTTCACACGATCCCGGAGACGTACATGTTCAAGATTCCAGGCTTATCACACACATTTCCAGGAGCCACAGTGCTTATTTCTACTAGTTCTTTTTTATGAGTTAATGTACGTCTCATACACTAGGTACTTTGTGTATCCCCAGAAGGAATCTGCGAATGACTTGGGGCCAAGAGATTGGTCCCCCCTGGCATATCACAAAACAGTCCTAGCAGCCACAATGATTCTTGCAATGAGGTCTTCATGTGGTTGTTGGAACTGTCCGTCATAGGTCTGGATTCTTTGAACATGTATGGAAATCATTACTTCGACGTTGTCATGCATGTAATGGTGTTGTTGATCGAAACTTCGAGCACCTTTTGTGAATAAATAAATGTGTTCACAGTCAACTATAGCTCGGTATAAGGCATATATTGACGTATACAATTTGTCCTCCTACGTCTTCTTCAACCAGCTAGGTCTCTGTCCTGCACTTAGTACACAGTTAAAAATATCCGTAAAAGTTACTGGAAAAGTCGTGTAAAATAAGGCAGTTTGAGCATGCCAACGTCTTTATACTTCCCTTAACTTTAATGGCGGGAAGAGGATGAACCACGCATGCGCACCCATTACGTTCAGTTAGTTCATTGGATAGTTCAATGCGTGGCGCCTCCCTTCCCGCCATTAAAGATAAGGCAAGTAGAAATACGTTGGCATGCTAAAACTATCTATTTTACGGAAATGTCTGGCTAAAAACTGGGCTAAAACGGACACCATTTTTGAAGGAATTTTGAGGATGCCCTGTTTGAATGGCCCCCTTGTGGTTTTCCATGTTTTCCACAGTTGTTTATAAACAAATGCCAACTTCCAAAAAAACATAAATGATTGGAAAATTTTAATGTAACCTCTAGTGACAAATATAAAAAAAATACCTACCCAACTATTGTATAGAGGGTATTCTGTCAGTTTTATAGTAGTAGTATTCCGTTATTAGACAGTTTTCGCATGCCAACGTCTTTATACTTCCCTTAACTTTAATGGCGGGAAGAGGATGAACCACGCATGCGCACCCATTACGTTCAGTTAGTTCATGGGATAGTTCAGTGCGTGGCGCCTCCCTTCCCGCCATTAAAGTTAAGGCAAGTATAAATACGTTGGCATGCTAAAACTGTCTATTATTATGAAAGTTATTACGGTAACACATTCACGGAAACCCGTACATTTCACGCAACGATCCCGTTAATTCTGCGCCCGGCAGATTTCCACAACTTTTCTGGAATTTTGTTGCTTTTGTTGTTACTGGGATAGGACAACGTGTGCAGGCTTGCATGCCGATCCACATAATCGTGGTTCGCCAAGATGGCCGTCACGGGCAGACAGACACGCGTCTCTTCCCATCTACCTCGCAAGGCCGGGTTTGGACTCACCCGTGCGGGAATCGATGGCGTCGCCCCGCCCCCCTCCCCCGCGCCTTGGCGCAGCGCGGGTCGATATCATCGTCGCTGCGGCAGCAGCAACACGATCGCCGACCGAACTCTCCCCCAGTCGTCCACCGCGCGCGCGTTGTCCGTCCGTTCGACCGTCCGCCGGCTGACCGAAACGGAGGCGGGGCCTGACAGGGGGGGCGTGGCCCACCGCGGCACCAAACTCGCGTTCCGCATCGGCGTCTCCTATCGCCGGTGTCGTCCGTGGTAACCTCGTCTCTCCATTTCTGTTCTCTTAGGTGTGTCCGCCTCTACCCCCTCCGCCTGTGTGTCCGTGCGTGCGTTCGTCTGTGTTTTTTTTATCCGCTTCTGTTTTTTGTGCTTTTTTCTGTGTCGTCTTTTCCGTCTTTTTTCATTCTGTCGCGGGCCTTTGCCGGGAACTTGTCGCAGCTCCGGATCCGCGCGTCGCAAGATGGCCGCGTAACGCACTTTTCGCGCATCGCCGTCATGCTGCCGTCCGGCGATAAGGCCGCCGTCTGACGTCACATTCTTCTTCCCTCCCCCACCCATCTCCCCCATCCCCACCCCACACTTCCTTGACTCCAGACTGCACTTCCGAACCTCCCCCCCAACCCTTGCTAAAACTCCTCGCTTTTTGCCTTCTTGCTCTTCTTCTTCTCGTTCTTCTTGCGTGACATTCTCCACCCGCACTTTTCTTCTTCGCCATGGATATGATAGGTAAAATAGCACGCTCGTCTGTTCTTTTTTCTTCTTCTCTATCTCTGTGACCTTTCCCCACCTCCTTTTCAGATCGGACGGACTTGGCGAGCGACCCCCATCCCACAATAGTACTTGGGGGGCCATTCAAAACGGACATCCCCGAAATTTCTTCAGCAATTAACCCTTTCCAAACTAACCCCTGTCCACGCGGTGTTCATTTTACCTCAGAACCTCCTCCCCCCCCCCTCCATTCCCTCATATAGACGTCCTTAATTTTTTTTCAAAAGTCTCAACAAATTTGTTGGAATTCAAAGGTCTATCCTATAAATTTCCAAGCACCATTCTTGCTATCCCGATATTTTTCCAGATTTTTCTGATTAACAGAAATTTTCTGACCTCGGAGGGAAATTCTAGCATAAAACTAGTGTTGAAAACAAATTTAGGCATAATTCCCTACTTTCCCGAGGTTTTAAAAATTCAAGTACTTTTGGGACTAGGGATACATTTCTTCTGGTGTCCCTTTCCCCTTTCACTGACCTTTAAAGCACTATAATTCAGAAAAGCCAAAAACTGTAAAATATCATCATTAGTAGACGTCCAAAATGGCTGCTCCCCATACCAGCAGATTTGCTTACCCCCTCTTTAGGACGTCCTTTTTGAATGGCTCTTTGGGGCGCCTGAAATGGTTGGACCCTGCGAGCGCCGTGACTCTTTCACGAGATTAGCGCACGTTTTTTCTCTTACCGTACTAGAGACCCAGACTTGCAAGATAGACGACGGGATAGCAAGTTATACAACAATCAATGACATTGTGTAGTTTGGAATAAGTACAGTCAAAAGTATAATTTATAGAAAGTTTGAGCCAGCCAACGCCTTAACTTTAACCTTAACGGCGGGAAGGGAGGAGCCACGGACCGAACTATCCAATGAACTAACTGAACGTCATAAGTGCGAATGACGTCCGGTTAGTTCATTGGGTAGTTAAGTCCGTGGCTCCTGGGAAGGGAGGAGCCACGGATTTAACTATCCAATTAATTAACAGTATGTCATGCACACTCATGACATTCATTTAGTTCATGGGTAGTTAAGACCGTGGCACCTCCCTTCCCCACGTTAACGTTAAGGTTAACGTTAAAGCGTTGGCTGGCTCAAACTCTCTATTGCAAAGGGCCAGAAAGTCTTAAAGGTAGGTGATGTCGTTATGACGTCAGTCTTTCGAAAATTTCCGCTTCATGGTTTCAGAATTCCAAAAAGAAACAAAAAATATGCACACCAATTCTTTATTCAAACAACCCATTCAGATGGGAAGTTTACAAAATGCCAGTTACTTTGGATGACTGTACTTTCTGCACAGCCCTCACCAGGAAAACGTATGCGGAAGTGAATTAGATCAAACGTAAACACGGAATCAAGAAACAACTGGACATGCACTTCTACTAGAAGCATATCACAGTAACTGAACGTGATCTCAAGTGGTTAAAAATAAACTATATTAATTAGCTGTTATTACAAGTACAACGTATACACTGCCGGGCCATACATGGATTGCCCTCAATCCTTCCATCCCAAAGCTTACTGTTGCGCATCCACACATGACATTATTTTGCAAGGGGTTTAGGGACACGAACTTAATAAAAGTAAGGGAAAAATAAATTTAACTTACGCTCTTTGCTTCGGAAAGCCCATTTGAAGCAATATTTGCAAAGGTGTCAGTGCTTGCTTCGCTGATTTCGAACCAGAAGAATTTTTGCGAGGAGGGAGGGTAGCCATGTTTATTTAACCTCGTAGGGATATTTCACGCATAATAGTTATATTTTATGTAATCGGGAAGATTATACCTTGTTTATTCGACCTCAGTTTACACTTTAAAAATAATATTTAACACAAATCTTGAGTGACATCGTCCATTTAAAAAGGTAGCTTGTGATTTCTGATGATACGGAGCGAGACTATTGCGAGGCTAGAGAAGTCTTGTGTATTTTCAAAACCTGATACGACATCTCCTTCGCTATCCGCATTGGAACATGAAAAATGTAAAATATACTGGAACTCGAAGTCAAATAACATTTATAAGGCGACGATACATCATTGTAAAATAGTCGATTCTTACATAGTTTTATTAATCAAAGGTAGGGAATCTAGGAAAAGCAAATGTTAACCCTGCATAATTTTTTTTCCGTATCGCTAGTGTCCATTGCGTTCTACTCGGGAGTACGGAGGTTCAATCGGTCCATGCACCTTATTTTAAAAGTACCGTTTGCTATTTAAAAGTGCGTAGGCTGCATATACAAATCATCATTAGGTTTAATAAAAATACGTCAATCTATTTATCACTAGCGGTACCGTAATTTAAAAAATAAAATATTCTCGGAAGACATCGATTCCGTTTAGATAGCGTTTGTACGATTGCGTGATTTTGTACGATTGCGTGATTCGTACAAACAATTTTAACGTGAGAAATTCCACTCAGCGCTAAAACATTTAGAATAACATGAATAATATAATATTTAGCCTAAAACACGATAAACCCAAGTTTTGTTAGCGAAATAAAAATAATTTATTACTTCTGTCCTACTTGCGCTTCCGTAAAGATACGATCACTGAGGACTCCGTACAAAACTTGTACAACACTAAAAGGTGACACAGACAGTTCTCGACGTTCAACAATCATGGCGGGTGTTTTGTTTGAGGATATTTTCGACGTGAAAGACATTGATCCTGAAGGCAAGAAATTCGATAGGGGTAAGTCAGACTCAAGTATACATTATAAGGTTCACGACAAGCCGAAAGTGTAGCCCAAAGAGGTGTATTTTGCCGTTATCTAGATAAACATACGAATTGGTTGTTTACAATGTTTGTCCACTAGGTGGCAGCGCTCTCGCGCACGTGTTAAAACTATCCTTGAAACGTTGCTATTTAATTCATTTAATCGTTGTCTTATTTCCGCCGTTTTGGAGCGAATTATTCTTCACAATTAGATCGGAATACATGTCACACGTTTTCTCATCCGATGATTATATTCACGTGTTCCTAAAGGCCGTGATGCAACCCTTTTTACAAGGCCAAGGCCAAACAAGCCGTTTTCGCCATGCTTACCTAATTTTATTTTTGATGGATGATATAGGGGGCGCTGGCAAAATGGTGTCTTGAGTGTTTGTTTTTCTAGTCTGAAAATAGTTTGTCTGTAACACAGTAACAAACGTGTTTTCAGAACTACGACTGATTAAGTAATTTAAAAAAGAAATGCTATAATTTTCCTTAGCCATTCACGTTTCCGGCTAGAGCTAAGAAGTCTCTCGCGTGTAGTTGGCTATAATACAGTAAGGTGTCTTTACGTCGTGAATTAAATCCAATGCTAAATTCCTAAACGACTGTATTACTCAAATTGCGAGTTACCTTTGAAGAATCTAGCCCGGGATGTAATCTACCACAACGTTGATGGTTTATACTCCAAAGCCTCATGCTTTTAACAATCAGTAGGGATACACATTTGGTATAAATTTTGTTGGCCTCCAGTACCATCTGTTTGCATGCGACCCAAAGAGCAATGAAATACGATTCAGCAATTTCCTCGATTTGCATATAAAAATTACCATTGCATGCTCTACATAAATTATACTTCATTTTCGTAGTGACAAGTAGTTCTTTTCGGTATTTATGGGTTACAAACACGAAATATTGATCGTGTGCAATAGTTTCAGAAAATGCTCCATACGTTGGTTCACATGTTAATGAAAGAAGTTTTCTAGTCATTTAAGGCTGGGCACTACCCAAATTCAAACCCAAACCCTATACCTGCCATGTCATTTTTTTTTGTCAACAGAATTAGAAATAATAAACACATTTAAGAATATATTTCCGCACGTTTATATCAAGTAGAGTGTGAAGTACCAAAAGGGTAAGGTGTCATTTGATTATTTTCAATAAAAAGCCTAAAAAATTGGATTTTCTGCTTTTTTTTTTGGACATGTGCTGCTCCCTCGCAAGAGAACAACGAAACTACACACGTGAAGAAAAGTTTAAAACTTTAAAAAAAAACGACAGGTTAAATTTTGAAGAAAAATTTCCCATATGCATAATTTAATATCAATGATCTTGGAGCAATTTTTTTATTTACAGTATTTGTAATACACTGCCCCATTCTGTTGACAAAAAATACTACAAGGCAGGTATAAAGCTTGGATTTGGGTAGAGCCCCGCCTTAAAATTATGCAAGAAATATAAAACATAACAAGAGGGAACGATAAGACAATAATGAAATGACATCAGTTTGTTTGTTTGTTTGGTGATTTTTAACACTGGCCTATTTCTGCAACACGAGGGCGAAACACCAACGCCAGGGGATGAGCGTTCATCACCTACCTGGGAATTTTGCGTAAGAGAGAGAAAGAACTTCCACCCCCTCTCGAGGGGTCTTTAACGTGCAATAATCAGCACCTTATCTCGGTTTTAACTCTCATCCGAAAGAGCCACCACTCAAGGAATTTCTCCCATCCGTAAAAATAACATCGTCCAAACGTCTTGGCATTGATTCCACTAACTTCTTTATTATGTCCTGGGATAATTTATCCACATTTGTCCCACCGACAAGAGTCGGAAAAGCCTAGCACGTACAGGGCATTCCATTCGGCATGGGAAGACCGACCGCAGATGACCACACTTGCCGAATTTGGGTACGAGTTATCACACTTGTAGAAATCTCTTGAGTGCTAAACTACAGCAAATACTGCAGAGAAAACAGCCTGATATGACACCCTCAAGAAAGGCCAACATTTAATCCTTGTTGAAAAGATGGTGTTGACATTCTTTTTTGACGGTGAGGATATACAGTCTGTTAAGAATTTATAAGACCACCATGTTTTTCACATGTTGAAACAAGTAGAATAATTTTAAACTGAAAAAGACACTGAAAAACGTGATATTATCATCAAATATACAAATTTCAGTAAAAGGTCAAGGAATTTGTCGATTATAACAAAAAAACAAGCAAATAATCAATTAATGTGCTGTTAACAAAATACAGCATTATAGAATCATCCTTGCATATTACTGTACTGTACATTACATCACTGTGGATGCAGTACAGGAGTTATTTATTAACCATGCGTCATGGATCCAAACTCAGTGAGGGAGAAATTCGTAGTTTATTTTTACCATAGACAAGGCAAGTCAGAACGAGAAATTGCTAATTTGATTGGAAGATCCAAAACAGTAGTTCACAATGATTTGGTCGAAGTGGACAAATATGGCACTTAACGGCCCAGCGGACGCAAAGCATCCCTCAGTCAACGCAGTCTAAGTTGGATTGCACAGTTGGCAACACAAAGAAACATGTCTATCAGAGAAATTTCCCAGGAATTACCATAAGATGCAAGTCATGTGACTATTTGGAAGGCTCTAAAAACATGTCTTCATGTTCAATTCGAAAAGATGTTCGCAAAACCCAGGCTATCAAAGGAGCATAAGACCAGGAGACTTGCATGGGCAAAGGAATGGAAATCTGTGGTATTTTATGATGAGAAGAAATTTAACCTGGATGGCCCTGATGGCTATAGCAGTAAATTGGTATGATCTTGCAAAGAATCCAAGTAAAAATTTAGCCGTCAAATGGGAGGTGGCTCCCTGATGGTTTGGGGATGCATTGGGTATGGCGGAAAAAGTGACTTAAATTGGCAGTTATAAAAGGCAGAATGGACTCTGAGGTGTATCAAAATATGCTATTCAATAGTTTACCGCCATTTGGACCTTTACTTACTTAGTGGCCCCAATTGGCAATTTCAATAAGATAATGCACCATGTCATAACTCAAAGTCTACAAAAGACTGGTTTAAGAGGAAAAAATCAGTGTTTTGGAATGACCATCAAGAAGTCCACATCTAAACCCCATAGAAAACCTGTGGGGTGTTCTTGTAGAGAAAGTTTATGCAAGAAACACAATTTAATAATGTGCATGAACTCAACCAGGCAATCATGGATGCATGGGACCAAATCAACCCCTAATTATGTTGTAAACTTGTTGATTCAATGCCAAATCGAATATTTCATGTTATTTTAAATAAGGATGCATCGTTAAATTATTAATCATGCGCTTTAGACTTAGTTTTGCATACTTGTCTTATATTTTCTTAACATTTAAAATTGTTTCGGTGTCTTTAATTTTGCATCTGATAACATTGTGCAAATTACAGTGCATTATTAATGTTTTGTAATGATTTCATGTTTTATAATGCCTTTTACAGCTTGAATTCCTTGTAGTTCTTTTTAAAATGTAAAAAACATGGTGGTCTTATAAATTCTTAACAGACTGTAGTACCAATTGAGTATGTTCATCAATGTTAGGCGATTTTCATTGCTTCCCATTATTGCTCAACACTGGATCTCCTCCTTGGTGCTTTACTGTATTTAATACTGTATTGTAAAAAAAAAAAATGCAAAATTCCTAATACTTGGCATTTGTAGCGAAAATACCCTACTTAACTCTGTACTTGGGATCTCTAGTGAGAGGTTCACACTACTGTTGAAGAAATATGTTTATTGTATCATCTCAAGTTGATTATAAGTATTGTTAAGAGGTCTCCAATCCAACTTAAGCCTAGCTCAGCCTAACTACTCTGGTGGACATTAATTTTGCAAATTAGCTAAATGATGGGCAAATAGCTGTCTATTTGCCCCTAAGCTGCCAACAGATTTCGTCGGTCTTCTTATAGTAGGTTTTACCACCAGAAAGGAATACTGGAATCAGTAAGTTGGTTCGCTAGGTTCACTTTTTTCTGCTCCTTCCAGGTTTCCTAACTTCATTATTGCTGGCTTTACCAGTAGAAAGGAGTTTGGTATGACTGGAATTTTGTTTTCTAATTCCCAAAACAAGGCTCCACTCTTAAGCCGGGTCTCAACCAACCGAGTTGTGATGTTTCGACTCAAAAGTTGCTAATGAAAATCCACCTTACCACATGTCCTTGTTAAAACAGCAACAAAAGAGTATCATACCATGTTGTAGGTATCCATCAAACGAAGCAAATAATGGGTGCAAGTGGGTCAGGTTTATGGCGCGTCTTCAAGACTGTGTATGAGGACACGCGCGTCGTTGACACCCTGTATTAACAACGATAAACGTGTAGCAAACATTCATTTGTTCTCAAAAGCATGCTTTTGAAAGTCAGCAATCACTCAAGAGCCAGCCGGGATACACGGAATGTATGTTGCCCTCTACTTCATTGCAGCTCTACAATTTGTGGATAGTGTGTAGACATACTAAACCTCCTTAGCACTTTGATCCGCACTCAGCTCGAGTCACTAAGGAGTGGGAAGTTTGGCAACATCCACCATACAGCCCAGACTTATCCCCTTGTGATTACCATTTGTTTGGAAACCATTTGTCTTGCCACGGGGCAGGAGAGCAGGGAACATAGAAGATCAACTCTTCCTGAACCAAAGTTACGGACACAAATTAACACGGGAATGGCCCCAAATGAATCCCGAACTTGGGTTTTATTTCCAACTAATTTGCATACTTGACCCCAAAGCGATGTTTCAATATTCGTGATAGACGGGACCCTTGCCCCCACCTTAATTCACATAATAATTAAATCCCAGTTTGTCATCCCAGGAATGCTTGGCTTTTATCGGTGACCTTGACCCAGGACATAAATGTAACAGAAAGCTATACCACAATTGCAAAGCTTCCCATATTTGAAAAAGTTTTCATGGCAAAAATCCATATAAAGAGCGGCTGCGTAGCGAGCTATGGCTACACATATTTAAATAATATTTTAAAATTGTATAGTGTCATCTCCAATTCTTGTTGCTCAACATTCTGGAGGCACTTTTTGGTGTGTGTATCGGTGTATTTACATTTTATACAACTAACGAAAAAAAAGTTTTTGAAGTGAAAAACGTCAAAAGACGGACTTTTGGGACTGGGGACGTATTTCTTCTGGTGTCTTTTTCCCTTTTCACTGACCTGAAAAATTATTAAACAAAATATTCAAAAAGTGTAAAATATCATCGTTAGTGGACGACCATAATAGAGAGTTTGAGCCATCTGAACGTTAACGAAACGATAACGATAAACAGCGCGGGCGGTCCGAAATGGTATTGCAATGTCAAGGACTACCCTATGCGAAGCATGGCATTCCAATGCCTTTTCGGACCGCCCGCGCTGTTTATCGTTTTCGTTATCGTTCGGATGGCTCAAACTCTGTAATGACTTTCCCCCCTCTCCCGCTCGTCAATATGCCAGCGGATCCCACCCGTCTCTTGAGGACGTTTTTCATCACGTGACCGTTTTACGGAGCACGTCATTAATTGATTGCTGCTAAATAAGCTAAATGAAACTAACTATTCGTAATGGCTGCGCATGGGTTGATAATGTTAAGGTAAGGGAAAGACTAAAAATAGAGAGTTTTAGCCAGCCAACGCCTTAACGTTAACCTTAACGTTAACGGCGAGAAGTGAGGAGCCACGGACTTAACCACCCAATGAACGTCATGAGTGCGCGTGACGTTCAGTTAATTCGTTGGATAGTTAAGTCCTTGGCTCCTCCCATCCTGCCGTTAACGTTAAAGTTAAGGCGTTGGCTGGCTCAAACTCTCTAATGTTCACAAACTCTCTATTAGTGGACGACAATAATGGCTTTTCCCCTCCCCCTCGTCCACATGCCAACAGACCCCCCACAACACCTTCTTGAGGACGTCCTTTTTGAATGGCTAGCTCCTATTAAGAATATGGATAACATTGAATATTACGGCCTTAAAATACGGGGTTCGCCTGTTTGGTTTTGTTTTTTTAACTGCAAAGCAAAATTTGACGTCACCTGCCTGATTACTGCGGGCGAGGTTAGCACGCAGGCAAGCAGCGCCCCCTGGTTGCGCCCACGCCACGACGTTGGTTGGGGCGACTACAAAGCGCCGCCGCACAACCTGTTTCCATGGCACTGGGCTAAAACGGATTGCTGCGTCTTGATCGGCCACGTGACAGCAACCGGCCTACCGTGGCGTGCTATCCCCCATCGCAAATTTAAAAAAAAAAAAAAAGCACCCGACGAGAAAAATGTGCGTTGCGCAATCTTGTTTGGAACGACGCCAGCGAGGATGACGGAGTTAGTTAGAAAACGAACGCGCGGATCTCGGGACGACCACTTTCGGCGGATTGCCGAGCGACTCCTCGGCCGCCGATCGTAGTCTCCGCTCGCACGCTCCTTGATCCGACATTTTTTCAATGTCAAGGATATCACCATGGCAACCGCACCATAGCTGCCGACGCAGAAGGACGATTGTGCCGGACGGCAAGCGTACGGAACGCGGGAGAGAAACCAGCTGTTCGGAGGTCGTCGTCACGGTTTGCGAAGTTTCGAGGTTGGAAAGATCCGGCAAACGTATGGAAATGGACGCGAACGTGCCATGTCGCGATCGGTTCTGAAGTGAAAAAAATCAAAAAAAAAAAAAAGCCGACGAAGATCAAAGATGGGTGGCCGCTACGCAGTAAGCTAAATAGAATTTAAGGTGTATTGCGTTGAAAAGGGAGCGGACGTTCTCGTTGCATGGTGGTGCTGTAAAAGTACGAAACTTCGCGTGTAGTGCATGGTGAAAGAGCGATTTTATGAAAGCAGTCATGTTGGTGAATGGTGATGGATATCCTTTTTTTTTCTCTTTTTTATGAAGGTGCGCGTGTATCAATAGCACGGTACGAACGAACGTTTTTTTTTGTTTAGTGGTGGAAGGGAACGAGCGTATTCGTTGGCGATTCAAGTGTACTAACAAACGTTCATTATGGTGTTGAAAAGGAACGCACCAATGTTTGTTTGTCGATGAGATTACGAAAGCACGAATGTTTGTTACGCCACGTTCACAAGATGTTATGTTTTTTTTTTTTGTGTGTGTTTTTGACGAATCGGAAATTTCGCTGAATATGTGCTAACCGGGTGGAAGTGTTCACACACTGTTCAGTTTCGAATTTTGACGAATCGGAAATAGGTGTTAACCGGGCTTTCTATATTAGTTTTGGAATTTTAACACGCGCCTCATTTTTTTCACCCCATTCACGTGTACGGTTTTTGGGGAAAAAAACAAACCTAATGTCAAAACCAAACGAATCTGGAAATAAGCCGTACGGGGACTGAGGCGGAAAAAAAGCATGCGCCACTGAAGAATACGGTTAAAAAAAAACAACCTGGTGCGGCAAATCAGTTGATACGGCCTCGTGTGAACGAGGTGCCAGCTAGTGATGGATAAGAGGGAATTCGTATATCTTTCGTTAATGGAAACGATGTTCGTTTTGGAAGTTAAAAGCAAACGAATGGATTTTTTGATGAAACAAAACCAGCGTTGGAGTGTTTTGCTCATGGAAGACAAACTGTGTGGGCGTTTTTTTGTTCCGAATTGTTTTATCGCATTATAAAAGTACGGAGATTCGAGTTCCAAGATGTCCGCCGGGACGCCCAAAATGGCGGCCGGCGGCGCGCGCAAAGATGTACCTCCGCGGTTACATCACCGCGTAGGAGCTGAGACTTTTCCCCCCTCCCCAGCTGGGTTCGGATGATCGGTGTTGCGCGCGTATGACGCAGTTACGGATCGGCTAGTTTTTCGGGATCCACGGACCCCCAGCATCTGTTGATCGGTGTCACTCCCCGGATGACGACTCTCCGCGTTCGGCTTATCCCCCGCGACCTCCCCCAGCGTGGAATAGGGGGCGACATGGACCACCGTCCCACAGGATCGCCGACGACCAGGTAGGCGAATTATTCGTTACCCCCCACGGGCGGGCCACTTCACCCCCATTCCTCCCTTCCTCCCCCTCCCCTTCATTCATTCCATTTTGAAGGTCGACCGCCATTGAGCCATTAACTGCAGTACTGGTAGAAACTTAGATCTGTTTAACGTTTTGGCTTTATCGTCTATCTGCTAAATTTATTTTACCACCCGAAACCCCTTTAAAAAACATTACAGCTGTTGGTTGAAAAAAAAATTCTGGTTTGTGTTTTTCAAAAGTGACTATAGCCGTTTTGAGTTGTAAAGTGTTTGATAAAAAAAGAATTGACCAGAAAACTGATATTTCGTACAGGCATTGTAAAAACATGCCAGTGCAGCGTATAGTTTGAAAAATGACACCGCATGCTGTAGTTAGATAATAAGTGTTCAGTTTTGAGTTCCAAAGTATTAAAAAAATGGAATATTTCCTTGCTGTTGCTAAGAACATGTTCGCATGTGAACGTGTTTTTGTATGAACGCCACTGTTTCGCGACTTTGAGCGCAGTAGAACACCGTTAATCCGAACTAATTGGAAACGAGACTGTAATTATGTTTTGAATTGGTGTTTACGTACTACTTGTATGTATTTTGATAACATATACAATACATATTTAGTTCCTAATATTGTGTAGCATTTTTTTTTTTTCATCAGGACCTAGCCTAATTTCGAGGTGTCCGATTTCGGATTAACGGGGTTCTACTGTATTCAGTTTTGATAATTTCATCTTTTTGTTTAAAAAAATGTAACGAGATAAGAAATTTTAAGTTTTTTTTCCCCCCCTAATTTATAGTTGACCACACGAAAGAAAGATCGTTCGTTGTTAAGCTTTTTAGTTTTTTATTGTTTCTTTTTACTATAATCATTCGATTGTTTGAAAAATAAAATCACGTTTACGACATGAAAATGAAACGACGAATGGCACGACGCTTTCGTGACTTCGATATTTATTTTACACAAAATTAAAGCAGGCTCTAATGACAGTTAACGTAAGGTTTTTCCAAATTTACATTCTTGTTTACTGTAAAACTGCCTACGAAAAACGTATGTGCTCGTAAAACGGATTATAACAGCCGTTTTTTAATCCACCTGTTGAATTTCGAAATTAAAATTTATAACTTGTTAGTTTCATTGAAACTTGATTGTGGGTTACACCATATCACAGAGTAACCATTCCTAAAACATGATGAATGCACTACACCCGTTTACTTTCTTTTTATGGTTGAGCAAAAATTCGCCTATAGGGCACGTCAATCCTCAATAAGAATAAGTTTCCTGAATATGAACGCGATATCAAGGTAGTAAAATGTGCTACGTATATAATGTCCAACAACTGGATATTGTGTATCCCTTCTTCACAAAAATGGGCACTTTAAAATAAGTGCCCATTCTTTGTGCGTGTGTCGAGCGAACCAATCGAATGTTCCATATCAGTAAAATTCCTATTTTTGCCTCAACCGTATCATGAAGTTGATCCTTTCCATCCTTAAATTGTTTGAATACTATGGTTTACGAATTAGATATTGCGAACTTTACATTAAAACAACTCCAAAATTTTGTTGTTCACACAACGTTTCGGCACATAGGCCTTCACCATGTCTAATTTAAACATCACTAATTTTTTTTTTTTTTTAAAACTCACGAAAACTAATAACATCGAGATTCACAATTATTACACAAAAGGGTAATCATGCCTTTTTAAAAAACAAAATAAATAATAAAAAAAATTTGGTTAGGTTGAACAATTTATAAGCTAAAAATTAACTAACAATGCATTTTATTATGATTATCGATCTCTGTACTTTGGGGCCTAAACGATGGTCTTAACGTTTTAATGTTAAGTTTGCTATATAACTCGTATCATAAATCTACACTGCAAAGTGAAACATCTAATTTTTATTTTTTTAAATGCATTTCAAATTAAGATATTCATCTGAAAATGAGATAGAATTGCATCTGTTTTATACTTTTTTTTATATCCAGAGTAGTACATAGAACACAAATTTTTCTCAAATGTATCTTAAAATTATATGCATCTTATTCGGTATTGCAAATAACTTAGAAAAAAATTACCCATAATCCTTTGGGCGCAATTGATAATGGGAAAATTCCCCTTTTTAAGTAGTAAGCCTTAAGCTGCGTAAACATGGCAGACCTTTTCGTCTGCTCCAAAAGTTTTTTGGTGATTTTTAATTATTCAAAGTATTTTGCTGTACTTACGGTTTGTTAGATTGTCTATCACACATATTTATTGCTGCATAATCCACAAATAAGCAATAATGCAGCTTCGGCCTTTTCCCATTTTTACGGTTTTTGTAATCCGCACGATATTTGTCCCACCAACATGGGATACTATGTTGATGATATTTTCCCCAGAACTTAAATATCAAATGCAAATCGAAAACAATTCCAAAATTAATTGTAAAAAATGATTTCAATTAACAAAAAAAAAAAAAAAGTTACAAAACGGCGCACGTTTCAACTGCTCTTCAGCGACTAAATCCCGCCTCGATGCCGCTAAAATAGCCGTTCACCCTTTGATGATGTCCGCTATTGCGGTGACATTGGTCTCAAATATCAAATCCTTTTGATATGCGACATCGCCGAATCGATGCTGTGACGTTGGTCACCTCAACCGTTCACACGATGGCACTAATGCGACATTCGATGTCCTGACGTCAGTGTCCCGACATTAGTGGCATCTCAACGTGCACGTGTTATAATCTCAACTGATATATAGTTTTATGTCTAGATTTTTATAAATGGAATTTAACTTAATGCCAGGTTCGTTTTAATATTGATGATTGTTATGGAATTGTCTATTGACACAACTTCAATGCCATGATGGATCAACCTCAGATAAGGTTTCGTCTAAGCATGTTTTCTTATGTTAACTTATGCTAATTTGAATGGGATGTTATTATCCCCATTAAGCGTCTATATCTTCATGAATGTACCAGATAAGGTCACGTTTCTCAGCACTTGGTAATTACTTTGAGATGGCGTGTGTGTGGATTACGTACTGCAATAGCCTTTACCAGTACCCATGTGCGGACATCATTATTGAATGACCCTCATTACTATGACGATTTACATAAAAGTTGCATAAGAATTTCAGATGAAATAATTTAAATGGCTATTAATAAGATGCAAGTTTGTGTCTTATCTCGTGGACAGGGGAAAAGGTGACAATGCATCTTGTGTTAAGATATTTCGATTTGCAGTGCATGGTTTGAATTTCATTTGGCTGTCAAGGCCTAAAACATTTCCAATATGGCCAGATCAACTAGAGCAAGCACCAAAGCACATGCGCCCCCAAAAATGTAACGGCCTATTTCTACCGAACCTAAAACCCAAGAAAAGTACTAAGGCCAGTAAATGGTGCAACATCGGTTACTGACCATTCTGTGCATTCCCACCAAACCGACAGTAGGCTAACCAATTACGACATCTGCGTTCTTGCTAAACAGTGTTTAAGCAAGAAACAATATCCGAAAACAGAAATACTAGTGTGACAACAATGATTGAAATATGAATTTTCCCCACCCATGCTTTATATTTTATATTTATATTTTTTTAATTATCAAGATATTTTTTTCATTTAATCTAATGCAAATTAATTACCTTTGAGATTTCAGTGCACGTTTTTTTTGTTGTTGTTTTTTTGCTCGCTCCGCAGGGTCTGGGGACCTTGTGGTTTTCCGCTCAGCGGAATGGCACGCTAGCACAAGTGAGCATGCGCAGCGGAAAATCTTCCGCGAGCAGACAGAAATCCGAGCGTTTTAGGTTCGGTGGAAATGGGGCATAAATAAAGAAGCATTTTCAAACGTTCGTGCGATCAAATCTGCTTATAAAAGCTGAGTCATAATTAGTAGAAAGACGTTGTTTAATCTTCAATCACGTAATGAGGTAAATTTAATGTACATGTACTGTGTCTTAATAATAGCAGCAATATGATAATCCTTAAGAACCAGCACTACTGTGGAGGGGTTGTCATGTTTTTTATTCACCGGACACAACAAAAAGTAGGATCGAAACCAACTTTTGCTGCTTTACGTTAAGGGCGGAGCCAAAGTGGCACCGCATCTGCACGTAAACGCCAGTGCGCATGCGCGTGACGTTAAAACTCCCAAAAGCGTGGTTGGTGATAACCTGGCATTAGTTAAACTTGAGAAAAGTTTTGAAGAAAACCTAATTTAACAACAGATTCTGGTTAAACCACATTTTGGTGGAAGTACATATATACTATCTTCCTCGTTTCTTCTCCATTGTTAATAATTTAAAACGGTTTATTTTGAAATTGCATGCGTTTGCGTAATTAGTAATTACAATATGATATAATTACGTTATGATAAGCGAATTATAAGCTAAGTTACCAAAATCTGGTTATAGTTGCCGAAGACGCTATTTAGAGCACATTGCAACAGTGTTTTTAACGAACTTTAGTATGTTTTAGTTGATTGATGGCGCACCATAAGAACTTTAAGAGTATTCCTGCAACAGATTCGATCCCACTTCGAGGCTAGAATGCACTTTTCGAGGTGAGGCGATCGAGCCTGGCCTTGAATTCCTGGAAATTCGGTTTTCAAGGGCGTGTTTTTGTCGAGTATAAATGTTTTTTTCTTTCTCTGGAAATTTGATTTGTTTAATGTTTTTTATCATTTTCAGTTCGCAAGTGTAATTCTCGTTACTTAATATAACTTTGCGATTGGCACTACGAAGTATAATTATGATCATCTATCTGTGCAACAGGAAACTAGCGTATTTGTAGAGCTCTTGGAAACACATTAATTGAACATCGATAGAGAAAATATGCCAACTGAAAATGGTTAAAATATTTCAACACTAAAAATGTAGATAAAAAAATCTAAAGTATCTAGTTACCTTTTGCATCTGGATACATGTGTCAACAATATTGCGCTTCGTGAATCTATATTTTTCCAACTATTATACCTGTAAGTTCCTTACTCATGTGTTACAGCTTTTTTTATGTTGGTGGTGCTGAAACTAATGTGCGTCCCACAATCGATGGCGTCTTGTATATGAATAACGGTAATTTAAGAAAGTTGTAAGAAGTTAGGAGTTTCTTTACGTCTAAAAAATTTAAAAAGAATAAATAGCTTTAACGAATAGAATCGAAATTAAGTATACGCGACAAGGAAGAGTAAGCAAAGAGGTCCATTAATGAAACTTGAAGCAATCTCCTTAATTTGTATGATTAATCACCAGAGATTATCAATACGATAAGCAAGTGATAAGTTTCTTAGCAATGGAAAGATGGAAAGTAAATGACCTTCCTCAAATCTCAATAGCATCGAAAGTACTTCGAGTACTTGTGAAGTACTGGATTTCCTTTCGCTATTAAGGAATCAATTTTGACGTCTTTTAGTAATGAACAAGTGAAACAATGGGCGTTTACTTTAGTGTTTGATAACGAAATGAAGAGTATAAGTGAAGAGTTTTGTTTAATAATAAATCATAATATCAATACTATTTATCAAACAAGAGAGGAATAAGATAGAGGTATTTTATTACTGAGAATTGAAGCAGTCGACTTTTTTTTGGTGGTTCTTATGAAATGTCTTAGAATCCTTGAAAAATAAGTGAATTTATTTCAACAAATTTACAGGACACCCTGCATATAGCAGGCTGTGGAAAGTTTCACAAGGGCGCCAGTCAGCTTGCATGGGGAGGGCACACCAGGAAATTTCCAGGTGGATTGGTGAACTTGTTCACCCCTGATGATTTGAAATAAGCAGGTTTTTTAGCTATTCTTAAGTTATTGAGTAATATGACATACCAGAGATGTCCAAGCTTTTATTGAACGCGGGTCTCAAGTTATCATGAAAATGTAATCCAAAAAAGTCCATTGTGGTAATTTATTCCACTAAACAAACAAAAAAGTTTTATCTAACCTCAGATAACCTGGGTTCGCTCCCAGTCGAGGTCGGTGAGAATTTTATGAATGGGAGACGTTCCTTAAGTGGGGGCTCTTTTGGACGAGAGTTTAAACCGAGGAAGGACTCCTCGGGAGGGGGTGGAAATCCCCCCTCGCAGGCATAATTTCCAGGTAGGTGATGAAGGCTCATCATCTGTCATTGGTGTTAATCCTCGTGTTGCAGAAATAGACCACCATTTAAAATCAAACAAACAAATCTAGGGAATAATGGGCGCTTTAGTAGCGTCACCGGTGCCGTGTTGCATTTCCGCAGCAAATCAATAGGATTGTTTTCATTTCGATTTCCTGGATAGCCAGATCTCACCACATCCCGCGATCAATTGTCCCAGTTCGCGTGATGTGCTGACGTCATTGGCCCGCTTCCGAGAAACGAAATTGCGCAATAAGGAGCTTGGCGCAATGGCAGCCATCGCTGCGCAACGACGAAATCAATTTGCGACCGCCTCCGCGGGTTTTTTTTCAGCTTACAGGCCGATTGTGGCGGTCTAGTCAAGATTTCAGAGTCGTCACACTTTGCTGATCGTTTCCATTGGTGCACCGCGGTTAGTGCGTTATTGTAGCCGGTGGAGTTTACTTAAGGGCCATTCAAAAAGGACATCTAAAAGAGGGGGTGGGGCTTTAGTTTTGGGGTTTTCCGTTTGAGTTTTAATGGGCAGTGAAAATGACACCAGACACCAGTGACACCAGAGAAAATGTTTCCAGTCCCAAATGTACTTGAATTTTAAAAACCATTTGAAAACTCGGGGTACTTTCGCATTATCGCCACTACCAAA
>JAUJYV010000927.1:0-24688 GCA_033995625.1 Ophyiulus pilosus
GACCTGAGAGTCCATCACCTGAGAGTAGCCATCGAGAGTAAGTCAGGAGAGTTAATCTCAAATGGACAACGATCTGAAAGTCAGGCGAGTTAATCTCAGGACAATCACCTGAGAGTAAGACAGAAGAGTTAATCTTAAATGGACAACGATCTGAGAGTAGCCATCGAGAGTAAGTTTAAAAATCGGCCATGATCCTTAAAAAAGCTTAAAAAAGCTCTAAACCCCCATCCGAATGTAAGTTCCGGTTGTTGTCCCTGCAAAAGAGGTGTCTTATTAATAGCAATCCCAGGATCTTGAGCCGTCCAATGACAGAGGGCCAACCTAAATAAGGTTGGGATCCGTGGGAAGGTGAGTTTGGGAGTCTCACACTTCAGGCCTCCGTTTGCTGCTCACACTCGACAAACATTTCAAGAAGTTGTGGCAAAACAAGTTTTCTGCGCTATTTCAGCCAATTCAGGTAGGAATATTGTCGCGCTACAGCATCGTTTAGCGTCTCTTAAGTCGTCGGATTACGTTCTCGGAGTTGTGCCAATGTTTTGTGAAAAATTGGGCCGAAAAATTGCCTTTTTAGCTCAATTTTCGGTGTAGCAATGGGTTGCCATGGCCACTGTGGAACGAAAAAGGTAACCGTGGCAACCGCGAACAGCATGATGTTACCATAGCAACTGTGGAACAAAATTTGGAAACCATGGCAACCGTGGAACGAGGAATTGTGTCCATGGCAACCGTGGAACAGGATGATGTTACCATAGCAACTGTGGAACAAAAAAGATGTCCATGGGAACCGTGGAATGAATTGATGTTACCATGGCAACCGTGGAATAAAAAAGGAAACCATGGCAACAATGCATAGTTATATTCAAAAAACCAAGATGGCTGCCTCCATGAGTCGTTCGATTTTTACTGTCCTTGAAACTGACCTAAGTCCAGGACAATGTCCACAATAACAATTGACAGTGCTGTAATTAACACTGACTTCTGAAGGATGAACTGTCCTTGACACTGACCTAAGTCCAGGATATTGTTCAGGCTCACTGCTGACAGTATTCTTCAGGAAGGACTGTCCTTGACTTCTTATCCATCATAAGAGACTGTCTTCTGAATGATACTGTCCTTGACACTGACTTAAGTCCAAGACATTGTCCAGACTGACTATCGACAGCATCCTTCAGTAGGGACTGTCTTCTGAAGGATACTGTCATTGACACTGACTTAAGTCCAAGACATTGTTCAGACTGACTGTCGACAGCAGCCTTGACTAGGAACTGTCTTATGAAGGAGGAACTGTCTAAGACAATGTTCAGGCTCACTACTGAGAGTATTCTTCAGTAGGGACTGTCTTCTGAAGGATACTGTCATTGGCACTGACTTAAGTCCAAGACAATGTCCAGACTGACTATCGACAGCATCCTTCAGTAGGGACTGTCTTCTGAAGGATACTGTCATTGACACTGACCTAAGTCCAGGATATTGTTCAGGCTCACTGCTGACAGTATTCTTCAGGAGGGACTGTCCTTGGCTTCTTATCCATCATAAGAGACTGTCTTCTGAAGGATACTGTCATTGACACCGACTTAAGTCCAAGACATTGCTCAGACTGACAATCGACAGCAGCCTTGACCAGGAACTGTCTTACGAAGAAGGAACTGTCCAGAAAATTGTATACATCAGAGTTAACTGTCTGCAGATTGTCCTGCCCAAGACAGTAGGTGGAGCCGTCAAACTCTTGGGCGTAGTCAGACGGTTTTTTAGGGCGTTGACAACAAGAGTTGGCCTTCGATCCTCCCGAAGACAATGATCCACCCTCGCTGTCTGCAGCCCGAGACAGTTCTAATGGCCCTTTTTGTTTTCACAGGTCAAAGGGCATAATGGCCTTTAACAAGAACGCCAAAAATGAGGGCACTTGCAGCATCAACTTCATCAAGTACGTCCTCTTCATCTTCAACTTCGTCTTCCTGGTAAGTGTCTGCCACGACCGGTGACAGTGTCTTTAGAAATGTGGGGCCATCGCGGACACCGAAGAGTGGGCGGAGCAATCGAGGCAGGAATGCGGCCGCATCTGTTCCACTTCAAAACTTCAAAGTCCTCTGTTGTGCGACATTGGAGGCCACCGCCGCCATCTTGGATATCTCGTTCTATTTTCGAACATTCCGCTGTTGGATATGTGCCAAGACAACTGAAGAGGGCGATGGCGGCGCTCCAATTTCGCTTTTGGAAGGATTTTCTAGGTCACATATCAGAACACTCACGTGTATGGGAGAGAACAGGACAGTGTCGCGAGTTGTCACATTTCAGAAAATGTCAGAAGTTGTCAGATGTTAGGAGATGTCAGAAGCAGTGTTTATGGTCAGAAATCAGTGCTGAAGTTGTCAGATTTCAAAAGTTGTTGGGAGATGTCAGAAAATATCACAAGTTGTCAGCAGATGTCAGATGTTGTCAGATTTTAGAAATTGTCAAGAGATGTTAGATGTCAGAAGCAAGGCTTTTGTTCCTAAATCGGTGCTGAAGTTGTCAGAAGATGTCAGAAGTTGTTAGATTTCAGGAGATGTCAGACTGTCAGAACTTGTCAGCAGATGTCAGACTGTCAGAACTTGTCAGCAGATATTAGGAGATGTCAGAAGCAGGGTCTTTGGTCATAAATCATTGCTGCAGTTGTCAGCAGATGTCAGAAACTATCAGAACTTGTCAGGAGATGTCAGAAGCAGGATCTTTGGTCCTAAATCAACGTTGAAGTTGTCAGAAAATATCACAAGTTGTCAGCAGATGTCAGATGTTGTCAGATTTCAGAAATTGTCAAGAGATGTTAGATGTCAGAAGCAAGGCTTTTGGTCCTAAACCAGTGCTGAAGTTGTCAGAAGATGTCCGAAGTTGTTAGATTTCAGGAGATGTCAGACTGTCAGAACTTGTCAGCAGATATTAGGAGATGTCAGAAGCAGGGTCTTTGGTCATAAATCATTGCTGCAGTTGTCAGCAGATGTCAGAAACTATCAGAACTTGTCAGGATATGTCAGAAGCAGGATCTTTGGTCCTAAATCAACGTTGAAGTTGTCAGCAGATGTCAGATGTTGTCAGATTTCAGAAATTGTCAAGAGATGTTAGATGTCAGAAGCGAGGCTTTTGGTCCTAAATCGGTGCCGAAGTTGTCAGGATGTGTCAGAAGATGTCAGAAGTTGTTAGATTTCAGATGTCAGACTGTCAGAACTTGCCAGCAGATATTAGATGTCAGAAGCAGGGTCTTTGGTCCTAAATCATTGCTGCAGTTGTCAGCAGATGTCAGAAACTATCAGAACTTGTCAGGAGATGTCAGAAGCAGGGTCTTTGGTCCTAAATCAACGTTGAAGTTGTCAGAAAATATCACAAGTTGTCAGCAGATGTCAGATGTTGTCAGATTACAAAAATTGTTAAGAGATGTTGGATGTCAGAAGCAATGGTTTTGTTCTTAAATCGGTGCTGAAGTTGTCAGGAAATGTCAGAAGTTGTTAGATTTCAGGAGATGTCAGAAACTATCAGAACTTGTCAGCAGATGTTAGGAGATGTCAAAATAAGGGCCTTTGGTCCTAAATCATTGCTGAAGTTGTCAGAAGATATCAGAAGTTGTTAGATTTCAGGAGATGTCAGAAGTCTTCGGTCCTAAATCAATGCTGAAGTTGTCAGATTTAGAAGATGTCAGAAGATTTTAAAAGTTGTCAGAAAATATCAGAAGTTGTCAAAAGCTAGTACAGAATAATGTTGAAAATGGAGATGTCAATTTGTAAGAAGTTGTCAGATCTTAGGTCCCAGGACCTCATCTTAGTAACGAAGATGTCAAAAGTTGTCCGATGCTGTCAGATAATACAAGAACTTGTCAGCTATCAGAACTTGTCAGAATCTAGGTTAAGGTCCTAAATCAGGGCTGGTTTTTCAAGAGTCCCAAACTTTTATTCTAGTTGGCCGGCTGCGTGGTCCTCGGGATAGGGCTATGGACCATCATCGAGAAGCACCAGTTCGTGAGTCTGCTGAGTTCCGGAACGTACGCCTCCATCGCTTATCTTCTAATAGTGTCTGGGGCCATGGTCCTAATCGTCAGCATCATCGGATGCGTCGGTGTTTGGAAGGAGGACCGATGTGCCCTTCTAATCGTAAGACCCTCTTCGACAAGCGCCCTAACATTATTTGCGGTAACCGTGACTAAGTCCTCTTCTGCTTACAGTACACCTTCATGTTACTGCTCATCTTCCTGATGGAGGCAGTCTCTGGAATTCTCGCCTACGTCTATGCCGATAAGGTAACATTCCGGAAGAATTCTCGGGATGGACCCAGCGTTCCGTACGAAATTTAACAAAATTCCTGAAATTTGTCCAACAGCTCCGGACGGAACTGGAAGCCAACCTCAACAGCACCTTCTTGAGCAGTTACATGTTAGACGAGGCTCGCACCCGGGACATCGACAGGCTCCAGAGAGAGGTAAGACGGTAGCTCTTGACAGTGTCTGCGGGCGTAAATCCAACGTACAAATCTCATTGTCCTTCGTGTCCTTTCCAGTACAAGTGCTGCGGTGCCAGCGATCCGGAAGACTGGCAGTACAGTCTGTGGCTGAAGCACAACCCGAAGATCAGGAACACGGTGCCGGACAGTTGTTGCAGGACGGAGAGCGTACAGTGCGGCATCAGCAAACACCCGTCGAACATCAACGGCAAAGTAAGTGGAACTGTCTTCGTCCTTCTCGCGGACTCCTACTTGAGCGGTCGAGTACCAAGCGTAGAATCCTCCCGTAGCAGGTCCTTTGGAGGGATGCAGTCCCTCTTCCCAGCCCCTTGGTCAGCACCCAAGGTTGATGCATAGAATCTTCCCGTAGATGGTCCTTCGGTAGGGTAGACTCCTCCTTGTGAGCCCCTTGGTCAGCACCCATGTCTAATGTGCAGAATCCTTCCGTAGAAGGTCCTCTGGAGGGATGCAGTCCCTCTTGCCAGCCCCTTGCTCAGCACCCAAGTCTAATGCGTAGAATCCTCCCGTAGCAGGTCCTTTGGAGGGATAGAATCCCTCTCGCATGACCCTTGCTCAGCACTCGAGTCCGATGCGTGGAATCCCCTCGTAGAAGGTTCTGTCTGTCTAGCTTATTACCGCCAAAGCATTCCTCGAAAACAGATAAAGCGAGTTTTAGGGATCGTAAAAATCCACTTTGATGAGCGGATCAATCAACCGGCGTTTACGTTCCGTTAAGTCCCTCGTGATTCCATTAACGACTACGTTGCGCAGACACGCCCCGCATGACATACCGTAGTCACGAGCCAAATTAGCGATGCCGTTAACGGACACGCGCACGCAACTAAGTTGCACGAAACTAAATATCTAATAACAATAAAACCAGAAATTATATACGTCGGCGGAACAGGGCGTGGGATCAACCGCGGAATAATGCGGTTGCGAGGAACACGCCACGATACGGAACGCTGACCATCTTTTTTTGTGAATTTCAGGGTTGCGTCACAAAGTTGGAAGTTCAGCTCAAGGAACACTTGATCATTCTGGGAGCGGTCGGATTGGGAATCTGCGTGGTTCAGGTAAGCGTCAGTTTGTCAGTCGTCAGTCGTCAGTCGGATTTCCGGTGCCGCCATGTTCAAAACTTCCGTTCCTTCGCAGGTCTTCGGACTCATCCTGTCGTGTTGCCTCTACGTCAAACTGAAAGACTACGAGGAGAGATACGCCTACTAGAATCCCGGATCTCCAAACATCCGGGAAGATAACCATCCTGGAAGAGCCTTATCCCGGAAGTTCCCAACTTGGAAGTTCCTGGATCGGGATAGAAACCCGTGACTGAATCGGTGCTACGTTTTGAAACATGACCCATCCTGGATTAAGGAAGTTCTGGATTTTGGATCAGGGAAGAATTCATCCCGTGACTTAATCGGTGCAACGATTTTAAACGTGGCACGAACATCCGGGATGATAATCATCCCGAAAGTGGCGTATCCCGGAAGTTCTTGTATCCTGGAAGAGCCTTGATCCCAGTTCTTGGAACCCGGAAGTTAACAGATCATGGATCCCAAGAAATTCCTGGATCCCGGAAGAACTTGGATCCTTGAAGTTCTTGTGCCACGGAAGTTAACCGATCCTAGATCCCAAGAAATTCCCGGATCTTACAAGTTCTTGTCCTGGAAGTTAACAAATCCAGGAAGTTCCTGGATCGCTGAAATTCTTGGATCCTGGAAGTTTAGTGTCACGGAAGTTAACAAATTCAGGTAGTTCCAGAATCTGTTAACTTCCGTTAACAACTTGGACTCTGGAAATTCTTGGATCTTGAAAGAGCCTTGATCCCAGTTCATGGGCCCCGGAAGTTAACAGATTCTAGATCCTAAGAAATTTCTGGATCCTACACGTTCTTGTTCCGGAAGTTAACAATTCCTGGAAGTTCCAGGATACCCAGTTAATGGACTCTTTAGAAGTTCTTGGATCCTGGAGGAACCTTTCTCTCGGAAGATTGTCCCGGTGCCCCTTCTTCGAGCTAGAGGGAACCATTGTAGAGTAGATTCCGGATGACGGAGTCCGGATTATAAATTTCTACTTTTCTATAGCAAAGACGTCTTCGAAAGTGCCGAAGTTTAGATTCTGGTTGCGAGGATGTTTGTAAGAGTTGCTTCGAGGAAGAACGGATCAGAGGGAAAATTCCTCGATGGCCGTGTTTTCATCGTTAAGAGTTTAACGGGAGTTTTCCTTAACAGCCAACACACGATCAGTCTTTGATTGATGCCCAAACACTCTTGAGATCTTTGGGGCCCATGATTGAAGGTCTCAACTTGACACATGTGGCAATCCAGGAATGACAAGCCCGACACGTCGTCAATCAAAAATTGACCGTTAATGATTAAGTGCCAAATATTTATAGGTATAACGCTGGAATTAATTGGAACACATTGTAGTCAAAGGGCCAAAAAGTAACCGCATTTTTGTGGTTAAACTTAACGGCTTCTTGCGATTTCCAAGTAACCTAACGGCCCTTCGAGCTATCGGTCCGTTCTTCCTCGATTCCGCAATCGTGCGTTAAAGTTATTGTTAGTTAATGCGAGTTACCTGAACCTGTACAGAATTGTCTTCCCCCGCGAAACTCGTTTAATCCCTCGTTAACTTAGTTTTAGTTGTAAATGTAGCGATCCGAGAGCAAATTATTTCCGTTAACAACGAGTTGTCAAAAAGCCCCAAACAAAATCTTTGTTTTCTGCGGTTTACTTCGGTCGATACTTTAATCGAGGTTCGTATCGCCCGATTAAAAACTTAACGGACATTATTAATTGTTATTTATAATAAATAATCAGATGGTTTATAACGTTTTCATGCGTATTCTCATCATTTACGAACACATTTAAGATAGCTTCGGTTAGTCTTCACCGCGCGACTAACGGCCCGTTAAATACGGGTAACCGCGGCAGGCTGAATCTTAACCGCACAGAATTTTATCCAAAGATAACGGTCTATTTAACCACTGCATTTAACGGACAATAACGCCACGGCGGTACAGATGGCCCTACGTGGTTTTCCGCAATTTGAGAGTGGATGTCGGACCGCAGTCGTGGTATAGTGGTAAGCATAACCGCCCGTCAAGCGGCTACGTGGCTTCGTTAGCGGCAGCCGCGGTTAAAGACGCCACTGAAGTCATGACGGACCTACGTGTTTTTCCACAATCCGCGAGTGGGATGTCGGACCGCAGTCGTGGTATAGTGGTAAGCATAACCGCCCGTCAAGCGGCTACGTGGCTTCGTTAGCGGCAGCCGCGGTTAAAGACGCCACTGAAGTCGAGACGGACCTACGTGGTTTTCCACAATCCGCGAGTGGGATGTCGGACCGCAATCGTGGTAAAGGGTCTCAATCGTGGCTACAGCGGCCAAAGACGCCACGAGGTGGTCGATAGTCGATGCGGTTCTCTCAAGAGGAAGCGAGAACCGCATTAGGGATGCTTTCCCTTTTCGTCTCGGCGGTTAATGTCCGCAAGAAGCTCTTCAGGAGGTCTCGTTGCGGAAAGAAGGCGAGGAGAAGCCACGCCAAGATTGCGGCGAGACAGCGGCAGAGGTTGACGTTCCTCCAGATGCGGATGTCGGCCTCGCGCTCGTCCTGCAAAAAGCAACGGTGAAATTGTACGGAACGCGGTTAGCGGTTAGATGCGGAAAAAAAAGTGGACGTACTTCTCCGGGTGACGTCGAGTTGCGGGCGGACAGGGAGATGGCATCGTCCTTGTCGGCAATACTCAAGCTCAGGATCAGCGCCACGAAGTAGAGGACCAGAGCCACGAGTCCGGAACCCACGTGGCGATATTGCCGCAAAACTCCGATCTCGCCACCTACGTCGATGCTGAAACGGAAACCGCGAGATCTTAAAATCCGTCAGCGGATTAGCGAGCGAGGGATTGTGGAGGATGACGGCGGTGCTGCCACATCCTCGAGAGTGGTCCGAGACAACCGCATTACCGTAGAACAGGTTCCGCGGACAGTCTAAGGTGGCTGGAATGCCACCGGAATGTCACGCTACAACAATGGCATTCCAGCCACCGGAAGACAAAAACCAAAGACCGCAACCGCGGTTTCTCGGAGATGGATCGTGGCAGCACCGCCGGCATCGTGGTGAAGTAAAAAAACCACCGCACCTTCCCATCAGTGACACGATGCAGACCGCGGTCAAGGCGTAGAACAGAGCCTGGACGGAGGACGCGAGCGGCGAATAGTGGACGAGGAAGTCCGAGAGCTGGAACCGCGGCGGTCCTAAGCAGTAAACCTGAAAGGGCACGGGAGGAAAATGAGATCCGGAAAACCGCATCGAGTGGATTTGTCCCGGAACGAGAAGTCCGGCTCACCGTAACGCATTGCCACAAGGCGAATCCGGCGAGCAAGCCGTGGCAGCACCGCGCCGCCTTCCCAACCGCGGATCGGAGCCGCAAGCCGTATTCGGCCGCAGATGGAGCTTCTTTAACCGCGGGCGAGGATCCGCCGGATGACGACATCAGCTTCTGCTTGTCCACGGCCTTGAAGGCCCCTAACGCCAAACATTTTCATATAAAAGCCCTTAGCCGTGGAAATGCGGTTAAAAAAAAAAAGACGGATCACCCCTAGATTCCACGAAGAGCTTTCCCGTGGGCGGTGCGCAGATGTTGGTGTGCCACGCGTGAGCCGCGGCGGCACCGGGCACGAAGCCGTCCACTTCCACCACGTCGTCTCGGACGTGAGCCACGTCCCGCAAGATGGCGTGCGGATGAAAGGACTCTTCCTCGGCCTGCGGCGGGTGAAAATACGCGGCGGTTAGAAAACTGGAACACGCGGACAAAAGCCTGGAATGCAACTCCGGAACCACCTGGACGGTCTTCTTCCGCTTCTTCTTCCTCTTCTTGGGAACCACCGTGGCGGGTTCCTCCGCAACCGGTTCGATCGTCCGGTTATCGTCTTTGAGGTTCCGGCTTTCTGAGGTCGAAGTCGAGGCTACGTCCGGCGGGTTTTGGTTTTCTTCTTGACCGGGCCGGTCCTCGCCGCCTTCTACCAAATTCGACATGTAATTCAACTTTAAAAGCGGATGTCGGTAGCTTATTCCTTCGGAACCGCTACCGCTACTGATGGGCCGGTCACCGGTTTGGGCATTTTGAGTGTTTTGAGCGAGTTTCCACGGTGCCTTTTCAACCGCTCGTAGGTTGGGGCTCTTCGGTCTAAGCCGGCAGTCGGGATTTCAAAATTACTCCGGAACCAGATACGGCCCATTTGAGACCGGCCCAACTTGAGTTTCTGTATTTAACTCACGAAGGGACCCTCAAAAAGAAACCCAAGCAAACTAGGGACCTAAGTGTTTTTGTTGAATTTTTAAGCGGGGTAAGGCCCAAAACAGCTGCCCAAACTCGAATTATCACAATAATAACCTTGCGAGTATATCAACTCCATACGTGGACATTAAGCGCCGTATATATTTAACTCGCGAGGGACCTAAGGAATAAAAACCTTGGAAAGTAGGGGCCCAACCAAAGAAACGATTGTAGAGGAACCCTCAATTGTAAAGGGCCCTCAAAAAGTAAAGACCTAAGCAAAGAAACACTTGTAAAATAGGGACATAAGAAATCTTCTCAAAGTAGGGACCTAAGCAAAGAATTTGTTGCAAAAAGGGACCTAATCAAAGAAGTTGTTGCAAAAAGGGACCTAATCAAAGAAGTTGTTGCAAAAAGGGACCTAATCAAAGAAATCATTGCAAAGGAACCTTTGTAAAAGACCCTCGCAGAGTAGGGACCTTAGCAAAGAAACCCACGTAAAGTAGGGTCCTAATCACAATAAAACATCGCAATGTAGGGGCCTACGCAAAGAGACCTTGTAAAGAACCCTTGGAAAGTAGGGACCCGAGGGCTTTCGCTGGATCAGCTGCCCAACCATGTATTACCACAATATTAAAATTATAAGTATATTAACTCCACACATGGACATTAAATGCTTGGGACATGGATGGCCCTATATAATTTTCCCACTCAGTAGGCTTCTAAAAAGCCCTGGTCCCAAGTATCCACATTTAACGGTATCTAAGCAACCATGACATAATGTAAACAAGTCAATGCGTTAGGCTTAACTCACCGCTAACTTTTTCAACTTCGGCGACCTGTTTTTTCTCAATTTGTCTTTTCCGTCTCGATTTACTGGGTCTTTTAATCTCACCGTCTTCATTTTCATTCATTTTTCGGGGAAAAAACCGAACTTTTACGCGAAAAACTCACTAAAACGGACAAAAACAAACGAACGTCCGTCCGTATTGCATAACGAGACACTGACTGAAGCGCGGTAGTAACAGTCGGCCTAATCCTAACTCGGGATAACAATGACGTCGAATTTAGCTGAAGCGCCGTAAGTCCAAAAATCCTAACTAGGAATGCATACAGCTCGCCTAGCCGCTCCTTATTATCCTAACCAAGCAGTAATGCAACTAACTGCGGTTGGGAAATTGAAACAGATTTTTAACTAAAAAATGCCCAAAAATTGCATTTAAACGACGAAAAAACGTATTAATACCATTATTAAAACTGATTAACTTGTTTTTTTTTTAATAAATTTAAAGCCGTGTTCTTAATAAAGCTTATTCGGAACATTCCGACGTAATACAAAATGGTGTTAAAACGCTTCAACGAATAGATCTTAGTGGTTTAAAACATTGTTAAGGCTTTAACAATTTAGGGAATTAATTAAAAAGCCCTTCGAAAGGCTTAAAGACAGTTAAACAATGGCTTAACAGCAGATAGGCCTAAAAGCATTAAGGCTTATAAAGGCCTAACCGCAGTTAGGCTTAAGCAAACCGTAAGTTAAACGGAAGTTCCGTTGGAGTATTTGGAGTTCAGATCCCTCAGAAACTCTCGCTTCAATTGGTTCATGCATCTGAAAATGTAAAAAAACAATATTTTAAATGCGGTTATCCTAGGATTCCACGATTATTTGAGTGTTACTCGCGTAGAACTGCGGTTATCTGAGAATTACTCGAATGGAACCGCTGTTACGCTCGAGTATGGTGTACGAGGATCCAAATCATTTAGCACGTTTACAAAATTAACGCTAACTACCTCCTGTAGCGGTAATCCAGCCGGAACTTGTTATTGGACATGCTCAGGCCGTGCGGTAAATGGACGATGAAGGCTCGCGGAACAACCACGAACTTGTACCTGCGGACA
This sequence comes from Ophyiulus pilosus, assembly GCA_033995625.1. Taxonomy (NCBI): domain Eukaryota; kingdom Metazoa; phylum Arthropoda; class Diplopoda; order Julida; family Julidae; genus Ophyiulus; species Ophyiulus pilosus. Next base: position 11,645 of record JAUJYV010000927.1, read on the forward strand.
AACAAAAAAAATTGTATCGAATCCCGAGAAGATCTCGAAATCTTAAAATTAAGAAGTTAGTTTTTGGTAAACTTGCCGCTCCGCGTGGAGTGTCATGGAGTGGGACACTTTGTTCCAGCCGAAGCCCACGAACCTCGTGTCGAACCGAGGAGCATCTCGCGGAACGACTACGAAGGGTTCGAAATACGGGGTCCATTCCACCTGCAAACAAAATTATCAAAACAATCTTGAAAAATTCGATTTAGATTGAATCGCGATCGGTAGAAATTCTTACCTCGTACGGATCCAGAGCGGTTTTCCACTTGGTGTAGTTCACCGGATACTGACCGGGTTTCCACATGCTGAACCTTTGTCCGGATTACAAATAAGTAAACGTAAGGGCACATTTGTTGGAGATGACTTTGACATTGCATCATTCTTTATGCCATCTTTTGCCATTCCCCCAATATCCGCGACATCTTAAACATTCCAATAAGTCCATGACATCCTCGGAGGATATCCGAGACAATTCCCTCAACATCCGTGACATCCTTTTGGGAATTTTGATGCCATCTCTAACAGTTCCCTCCTCAAAGTCCATGATAAAGTCCCTCAAACCACCCTGACATGCCCTTAACATTCTACGACATCTCTTGACATTGCTACGGCATACCTGAAAGGCTGCACCAATCCTCTGTCCCAAAGGGCCATCAGGAGTTTCTTGGTGATCGGCAACAGGAAGCGATGCAGACTGGTCTCAAATGGAGGCAGCACCAGCGCCTGCAAAAAAGTATGTCACCGCAAGATCCAAGACTCCAAGATCCCCGATGAAGAGGATCTTGAATCCCAAGAACCTTGCCGTAGAGGATCTTGAATCCCGAGTACCACTAACCACTTTGGAATCCGCAGTCAAGCTCATGTTCTTGATCACTTCCAGGAGATAATCCCTCATCTTGAGTTTCGGAACAAAATCCACGTCCGCAAGAACCACGAAGGGAGTAGCGGCATGGTCCATGGCCACGTTGCGCAAGAAGTTTACGGGGTAAAGGGCCTGAGAGCTGTCCTGCAAGAAGTAAGACGCGGATCAACTCTGGGATTTTGTGGTTCAGAGTGGCCCGAAGAAGGTTTTTAAATTACCCCGTCTTTGTACACGATGTGGTAAGCGATGTTCCGTCGTTTTCGGAGGACCGGAGATGTGGACACGAACCGCAGGAGGGACTCCGCTTCCGCGTCGGTGCTCAGCACGGCAGCGCTGATGGGACCTAAGTTTTGAGAACATTGTAACAATGGTGGAGGGCCTGGGAGAAAATCTCTGGAGATGTTTACCTGCCCATTGCATGGCCAGAGTTTCCAACATAAGTATCCGGTCCAAGGATAGTTGAGTCACGAAAGTCACATCAAGCCCTGGATACTACAAGAAGTTAAGATACATTACTGTTGATGACTCCAAGGACTTCAAGGACTCCAAGGACTCCAAGGAATACATATAATCCAATGTTCACCCTGTCTTCGGGATCAAAGGGCAGGAAGAAGACGTGCGTCCGGAGGATGAGACCTCCAGCCCTCTTGACATCCTGGCAGCCGCGATCCGTGTCGTTCCAGAAGACTGTGTGTGCCATGGTCCTCGTTCCGCATCCCAGAAGCCCCTTGCGCAAGAGGTTCCCATCATACTCCACGAATGCCACGTAGGTCTTGCGGAAGGAGTCATCCGTTCCTCGTTCCCGCATGAGCCGGTCCTTGTAGAAAGCATTCCAGTGAAGGGCCTTTGGATCCGTACCCTCTGGAACGCAGCGGCGACCCCTCGCGGCATGTTCGTTCAACTGGAGATTCCACTCGCAAGGAAGTTCGAAACACAGGCTGGGTCTGTCCTTCAAGACGGCGTTGAAAATGTCCTGAGAAAGAAAGGCAACTTAAGTAAAGACGGAAGTGCGATGTGATATTTGTCAATATCTTGTCATTACTTGGTCCGCCAATTCCGTGCGGTTCCTGATCTGAAGCTGAATCACCGCAGTCGTCTTCCAGAGATCTTGCCATCGGATGGACCGGAGTTTCTCCAGGTCCATCAGCATAACTCCGCTGTTGAATCCCTTGCCCTAGAAACAGGAAACATTTGGAAGATCCTTGACAAGAATCTTGACAACATCATCGGCAACATCAGGGGCAAGAATCTTGACAATATCTTTGATATTCTTGACATCAACTTCGGCGACATCGATGACACCATCAAGGACAACCTCAAAGATCCTCGATCACAACATCACAGAACAAGGGAAACATCATCAACAACATCCTTGGCAACATAAAAGACATCAACAAAGACAACATCGAAGACTTTCAACAACAAAAAATGCATTACCAAAGCCGGCCATCTTGATTTTCCCAGATACCAACTGCTCTGATTTTCAACTATCCCAATGGCCTGAAGAAGAGCAGAAAAATCAACATCAAAATCAGACAACATTTTTGAAAAATTTAAAAAAGACAAGAACAAGTCCTTGCGTACTTGCTCGCTGTTGAACTTTGTAAAGAAATTCCAGAGTTCCGCAATATCGGCATTGAAAGTGATGTCGGTGTCCAGCACCAAGACCTGCAATTAAGAAAGTTTAAAGTTCTTCGGACTTCCGGGAAAAACCAAAATCCATCGTCGAGGATCTTCCAGAAATACTTTACCTTGTCTACCGTTTGCGGAAGAACTTCTGGTACGAGAAGCTTGAGCAGTCCGTACCTTCCGGAATAGTGTCCGTTCCGGATCCAGGAGACATCCGGCAAGAAACTCTCGGTGGGGTAAAATATGAACTCCAAGGATGGCACGGCCCATGTGCGAAGAAGCCTCTCCAGGATGCGGTGGGCCACGGGATCCACCAAAAGGTGGAGCCGCAGCGGGCGGTGGCGGTGGAAAAGAACGCTCTTCAGCAGGGTCACCACCGTGCGAGCGGATGTGTAGCCGGCGCAAACCATCGCAACGTCCATCGGGATGCAGCGGTCCTCCTGCAAGAGACAACAGAAATTCTCTGGAAACAATAAGGGCTTTTCGGATGTTGAAGGTTTTGAGATTTCTGGAAAGTCAGGGGTCTTTGGCACTTCCGGAATGTTGAAGAATTTTTGGAAATGAAGGATCTTTGAGGCTTCTGGAATGCTAAGGGGCTTCGAGACTTTTGGGATACTGAAGACTTTTTGGAAACCAAGGACCTTTAAGAATTCAAGAATGCTAACAGGTTTTGGAAACCTAGGTCCTTGACATCTTGGGATTGATATTCCTGATAGATACTAAGAGCCTTCAACACTTCTGGGTGTTGAAGACTTTTTGGGAAATCAAGGGCCTAAAACACTTCAAGGATGTTAAAGGGTTTTGAGATACTAAGGGCCTCAACGATTGTTTGGAAACCGAGGGTCCTAAACAATATATTGTTCAAACCTCTTGATTAACATTGTTCTTCAGCGGTGTTTCCGTAAATCTTCTAAAGCGACCGTGTTTCAGCGGTGAATCTGTAACATACAAATTATGTTCAGTAAGGACCATAATGATATTTGTACAATAAAATTTGTGTATTTTGGTGATGTTTTGAAACATGTTAAGTTTTCCTCTCACCTCTTTTTCTCAAAATGAGGTTTTGTTCCTGAACCGCTTTCAACAGATCCACCAACTGAGATTCCCTCCTGCTGTCATCTGGAATACCAAATAGGGCCTTAGGACCATTTCAAACGTGCAATGTGTCTAAATATACTGTACTTACTTTGCACTTGGGCCACGTGAAAAACAATGACGAATTGGATGACACAAACCACGAACAAAATCAAAAGACTCGTGTGTAGATTGTTGCAAAACTTGTTGTGGCAACATTTTGATAAACTCATTTTGTGTGAAAATTGTCCTAAAATGGGACAAAAAAAGATTAAAACGAGACAAATTTGAAACTGACCAAATGCGACCGTCCTTACCAGAGTGCAACTGCTGTCTGAGAGCCTAAAAATGTCAAATATTTTCAATTGCATCAAAAATTTGCATACAATTAAAAAATTACCAAATACTTTGAACTTTGGACTCGATTGCATTTAAGACAAATATGGCGGGAAAATCAATTTAAATTTTACTTAAAAATAAGACACATTTCATGGGAATATCCTACAAGTTTGTAGCGTTTTTAAAACATTCAATTAAATGAAATTTTATGATAACCGCGAGGTAGTGAATTAATAATTGATCAGTTCTGGCTCATTTTTGTCTAAATTTTGCCAAAATTACTAAAAAAAATTGTTAACCTTATACTCTCGAGGAAATGTAATTTTAATGGAAAATATAGGATTTCTGGTTTGAGATAAAGTAAACTTAAAATTGATCAAAAATATTGCTGCCCCTTACAATTAACATTTGGCATTCAGCAATACACCGGTGATAACGTATTTTGCCTGCATTCAGGGGTTGCACAATTTTAAAAAAAACTAATTATATGATTTAAATGCCGTCAATCACGACACTAATCTGAGATTAATTAGTAACAATTAGTACGAAATTAATCTTAGATTGCATTTAAGTTAATTGAATTTTAGTAAGGATTTCAGAAAATATTGCTGCCCCTTGAACATTAGATTGGCATCCCACAATACATATATATTGCCTGTATTCAGGGGCAGCAAAATTATCAAATTAATTATGTGATTTATCAGACGTTAAACACGACACTAATCTGATTAATTAGTAACGATTATCATGTAATTAACCTTAAATTGCATTTAACTTAATTGAATTTTATTAAGGATTTCAGAAAGTATTGCTGCCCCTTAAAATCTAGATTTGCATCCCGCAATACACACGTGCTAGCATTGTTTGCTAGCATACAGGGGGCAGAAAAATACTAACTATGTGACTTAACAGCCGTTAACTTCATTGAGTAATAGGGGATTAATTATTAACAGTTGGCCTTAGCAACAACATTAATTAATATTAAACTATTAATTCAAATGTGCGGTTGCATCCTGGAGTTTCGCGAACAACAAAAGCCTTAATTAATTTACAGACAACTTGCCGATGCAAACCGAGCCCGGGCTCACTTGCTCCCTATAGGTCACTTTGGACATTTGGGTCATTTGGGTCGGTCATCAGCGATGGAACAATTCGTGCTGTTCTTCTTCGTGTTCTTTTTGACCCTGGGTCACTCGGAAGCTATTGTAAGCGTTAAGTTTCTTACGGATGTCGCTTACAAAGACGCTGTTTTGGACATCGAACCAATCTACACCAGAGAAAGTAAGTTGAAAACTACTTGGGATAATTTAAATCTTGGTATGTTACTTACTTGTTGTTGTTCATCGTTTTATAACTTCTTTATACTGATTAAAGAGTACAATTAATAATCCAAATTAAGTTTGCAACCCTGCATTACACGAGTGCATTGTTGGAAAGCAAGCTGCTGCCCCTTAAAAAATGAAGGGCTTTCCTGCCATACACTCGTGCAATGCAGTCAAACCTTTGTTTTCCCATTTCTTTAGTTAGATCCCTACTTCAGTGTCAGGCCCTTTGCGCTGCTAGGGCATCCTGTAGGGCCTTCGCCTTCGGCGGTCTCTGTATCTCCAAATGTCGTTTGTACGATACCAACATGTGTAAAAACGCCAACATCAAGACCAAACCCCTGCAAAAGTCCACCATATGGGACAAAGTGGAGTCTAAGGTAAGGGCACGTAACCGGTCAATGGGCTGATAATTTCCATTCCATCGCTAACTTGGTTGGATTCTTCTCGACGTAGGCCAACTTCTCCTGTCAGTCCACAATCACCTTCAACAAATGCCTGAAGGATCAAAGTGGCCGCTGCGGAGGATGCAAGAGGGAAGGATTTCATGGACCTAACTGCGAGTTTGCATGTAGGTAGTGAATTGGACCATTGATATGCACTGCTTTGAACCACTAATATTAATTGTTTTGAACCACTGGCATGCATTGATGTTAACTGCTGACATGCATTGCTTTTAACCACTGACATTCATTGGTTTGAACCATTGGCATGCATTGATGTCAACCACAGACATGCATTGATTTGAATCAGGCATGCATTGCTTTTAACCACTGACATGCATTGGTTTGAACCATTGACATGCATTGATTTGGACCAGACATGCATTGGTTGAACCAATGACATGCATTGATTTGGACCAGACATGCATTGGTTTGAATCACATATATGCATTGCTTTTAAGCACTGACATGCATTGATTTGAACCGCTGACATGCATTGATTTGGACCACTGGCATGCATCGATGTTAACCGCCGACATGCATTGATTTGGACCACTGACATGCATTGATTTGAACCGCTGACATGCATTGGTTTGGACCACTGACATGCATCGATGTTAACCGCCGACATGCATTGATTTGAACCACTGACATGTATTGATTTGAACCGCTGGCATGCATTGATTTGAACCGCTGAAATGCATTGATTTGGACTAGACATGCATTGGTTTGAACCACATACATGCATTGCTTTTACCACTGACATGCATTGATTTGAACCGCTGACATGCATTGATTTGGACTAGACATGCATTGATTTGGACCATACATGCATTGGTTTGAACCACATACATGTATTGCTTTTACCACTGACATGCATTGATTTGAACCAACCCCAATGTCTTCCAGCCCGCGGTTGCCCGAAGAGGTACGAGTTCCACAATGGCAGCTGTTCCTGGATGACGAATGCGAAGAGCGACATCTCTGCGGTGGCTTCCGCCTGTTCCTCATCCGTGGCCGGCAGTCGGTTCGGCTTGGTACGGAACAAGTGGTCCAATGACATGTTGTGTTCCTGGGGCAATGCTCTCGGCCTCGGCGATGGAGTCATGGTAGGTGTGGAGAGGTTAAATAACTCGTGGAAGCGACAAGATGGCCGAACCCTCGAAGAGGAAGACGTCTACAGGATTTGGTGGGATCCACTGCAGCCGAGCCAATCGGTGCAAAAGGCCGTTGTCATGGACAAGTCCCTGAACTTCACGTACAGCGATGAGTTGGACTTTGTGCTGAGGAACTACTTCTGTCAGGTTGAACGTACGTAAATGTCTTTGATATCTGTCTTGATGTCTAGATGGGCATTGAGTGCTGTCATTGTCTTGATGGACAGTACCGGCAATGTCTTGATGGACATCGAGTACTGGCAATGCCTTGAGGGTCAATGAGTACAGGCAATGTCTTGACGGACAGTACCGACAATGCCCTGATGAGCATTGAGTACTGGCAATGTCTTCATGACTTGATGGACTGTACCGGCAATGTCTTGATGGACATCCAGTACCGGCAATGTCTTGTGGGCATTGAGAACAGGCAATGTCTTCATGACTTGATGGACTGTACCGGCAATGTCTTGATGGACATCCAGTACCGGCAATGTCTCGATGGACATCGAGGACTTTCTTACATGTCAACTCTTTTGCAATTTCTTACCGATGCATCAGCGGAGAACTGCACCGCCTTCCCGATGCAGATCAACGACACCAAAAACACTTGTTACAACCTACATCTGCAGAAGGCCAACTTCAGCAATGCCGCCAAGGCTTGCGTGGCTGAGAACGGAACACTGGCCAAAGTAAAAAACCTGGATACCCATAAGATGCTCGTGGACTTCTTGCGGAAGCAAAATATCAAAGAAAGTGTGTATGTCGGTGAGTCCTCCACGGTCCTCCGTTGACATTTCCGACGCCGTTGGTTACCGCAGACACGAACCACTTCTTCCGTCTTTGCAGGAATCCTTTCCATAAATGATACGACGTACAAGGGCATTTACCACGATGGAACTGCGGTGAACTTTCCACTGCCGTGGAACGACACTCAGCCGGACTTCCTGAAGGAGACATTGGTCGTGATCAATATAGGCAGCGGGAAGTGGGATGACGTCTTGAAGGTGCCAAACGGATACTCGTGCGAGTACATCGGTAGGTCATCGACGGTGTTGATTACGTCGCGTTAACCAAACTAACCACGAGTGATCGTAATCTCTTTCAGCCAAAAGTTGCTCGGAGTGGTATCGCTACAAGCTGCTGGAAGACGGACGTTACCGCCTGTTGCCAAATGGGACCGCTGTCGCCTTTGATGTCCAATGTGACATGACCACGGGTGGAGGAGGATGGACGGTAAGTGACTGCCGATCTTCAACTTCGGCATTTGCTGAAATGTCCACCGAAGCAATTTGAAATTAGTTGATTGGAATTGACCGCAGGTGATTCAGAGGAGGAGCGGTGATGCAAATGTGGACTTCAACAAGAGCATGTCGGACTACAAGAAAGGTTTCGGAAGTTTGGACGGCGACTTCTGGCTGGGTAAATTAATAACAGTTTATCGCAAGAAACTGCCATTTACTGATGACTGCGGTTTACCAGTCGACTGCAGAAAACCGCAGTCTTTTGCAGCTGGACAGATCCTCTTACAAGTTGCCATGGTTTTTTTGACTTCCAAGGTCTGGACAAGATCAAACTTCTGACATCCCAAGAAGCCGTCCACTTGATGGTGCTGATGGTGGATGTGAACAACGTCAGTTCGTCAGTCGTCTATTCCGACTTCCGACTGGAAGTTGCCGCATCCACGACGGACAACTACCAATTGTTCGTGGGAAGTCTCGCGTCAAGTGATAAGGGTAAGTCAGCCGCAACCACGAGAGTCTTACGGGAGTTGTCCAATGCCCATTGATCATTGCAGTATCCGATGCTCTGGGCCCATTGAATGGTTCCGTCTTCGTGACCTATGACTCCAAAGACAACCAGAAGTGCGATTCCACGGCGAGTGGTGGTTGGTGGGTCCCCAAAGGATGTTCCGCGACAAATCTCAACGGCATCTATCCCGGAAAAGTGGATTCTGGAACCGAGGGCTCAAAAGCCCATATCCAGTGGGCGGAAAAGCCGATGACAAAGGTCCGGATGATGGTTAAACCTAGTCGCTACTTCAACAGTTATACCTAGAAGTTTTAAGCCCTTTCCTTACACAAATTAGAAGGACCCAACAATTCCGTGTTGATTTCTCACCTTATATTAACGTCACGTTGGTTCGGGTCCAAGGACCTTAAAAGGCACCTAAGTTGAAATAAAATAGTTTACGTACAGTGACGATGCGAACGTTTCTCTCCACGAGGTCAAAGGACCCAAAGGCACAAAAACACGCACGGTTATGTCCTTACATCACTATTACATCGGTCGAAGAGCCCGAAGGACCTAAAGACATCACATCAACGTTATGCCGGATGAGACCAAAGGACCCAATGGCCCCTGAACTGAAATAGAAATAGTTTACGAACAGTTTTTTGTTTGGCAATTTTATTTGTTTACAGTTAATTATTTTAATCTAAAATAAAACAAAAACAAAAACGAATCACAGATGTCGGAAAATCTTAGTAGAATCTCGTCGTGAAAATCTCGCAATTCAATTTTTTTGCACAATTATCAAAATACTCGTTAAGATTCTTCGAGATTCGGGTAAAACCTAACTTATTCTGTAAAACATGATTATTCGGTAAAAAAAATAGCAAGATTCTTTAGAGAAGATCGGTTTTAAGCCGTAGCGCGATTTCAGAAAAAAATAACGTTAAGATTTCGAGAACGCTCTAAAAATCAACCGAAAGATTCTCGATAAAAATATTCAAGATTCGAAGACTGAAAATTGTGCAAAAACGCGATTAGCAAACAATTTTAACGACGTGTTAACCAAAAATAAAAAATGCTCGAGATTCAAACACGTAAAAAATCAACGTAACGACACGGACTAAAAAAGCAAAAAATGAGCATTTTGGAGACGAATCACGAGAAAAGAAGATGAATCCGGGGAAAGAATCTCGAGATTCAAACTTACGTTCTTAATCAGTTCCGTGTGCCGAACATTTGCATCCGGGAAACATCCGTAAAATTGTGACCACGTTGTCGTGACGGGAGAAAGATTTTACGTAAAAATCTCACGAATCTCGGATGCAAAATCCGGCACATTCGGTTACCTTTACTTTCCATAATTCTTTCCATAATTCTTGGAAAATCCTTGCGAGAATCACAAACACGCTTTCGAGAATCACCGAAACTTGTGGGAATCATCCGTGAAATATGGCCAGAAACCTTGAAAAACTTCATGAGAATCAAACTAATCAACAGTGAGAATCGAAGGTTGAATCTCTGGCAATTTTTGTGAGATTCAAACGTGAGTAAATCATATTAACTGGCAAGAATCATCAGTGAGAATCAAGGATTGAATCCCTGAAAATTTGCGTTTGAATCAGTCGGGTAATCGTACGTGAATCGATAAAAAATCTTTAGGGATTTACTAAAACGATCGTTTGAATCCACACAAATTTGTGCGAGAATCAAACGATAAGCGAATCGCTACAAATCTTGCGAGAATCACTGAAACTCTGTTCGAATCCCTGAAAATTCTTCCTGTTAAACATCACCTTCTTTTTCCTGTAAAACGAAGAAAAGCAAAGAAAGACAATAGTCTAAAAAAAAAATAATCGGCACTTAATTAAAACGTAAAAAACTACGTTAATCGAAAGCAAAAAATTGCACAAAAATTGCACAAAAATAATGCAAAAAAAAGCATATATTTACGGCACGCAAAATTGACTTTTCCGGACTCGGACTCCATTTTTTTTGCATCTCGAAGATTCGCAAATAAATTAATAAATACGAGACTCGCGTCGGCGTTTAAAAATGTTACGAACCCGACACCAAATGCGGTGATTTCGATGATTAAACTAGCGAGGGTTATCAAAAAAATCACTTTTGGCTTCGGCCGCCACATTTTATCAACGAAACCGCAAATTTCTCATCTTTCGTTAGCGGGAATTTTGGCCACGTTACGGCCGCTGGTCAGCTGGTTAAAATAGAAAAAAAATGGGATAAATGAGATATAAAAACAAATAAACCGGAACCTCGCCAGCGATTAAATCGATAAAACGTGATTGGAATGATAGAAATTATAAAAAATGTGCGGTGCGAATGAATTTGGTACGAAACGCCAACCGCAAATTTATATAACCGTAAAATGTGCGCGGTCATTTGCCGGAATTGAAGCAAAAGTTCGTACGGATTAAATCTCAAAAATTCGTGATTAAAATAGGAATTAAACGTTCGTAAATTTCAAACTTTCGAATATCGGGTTTTAAAAACCTAAAATTTGGCAAAAAAAATTTGGCAAAAAAAAATTGGCAGCATTTCCGTGTTTCCGAAACAATTTTACCGCAAAAGGGCCTAAAAAAATTGCCGGGGTGAAAACAATAATCGACACGTTTGAACTTGCCAAAACCTTCGACGTGTTTTGACACGATGCAACACACGACGAAGGTTCGACACGAGTAATTGCTGACATGTTTCGGTATGACTAAACCTTCATTCGCGACCAAACTTTTGCCATGTTTGGACACGATAAAACCTTTGACACGATATGAAGGTTCGACATGTTTCGGTAGGATAAAACATTCGACATGGCAAAACCTATATGGCACGTTTCGATATGACAGAAACCTTCGACACGTTTCCTCGTTACAAAACCGCGAACATGTTTCGCCGAAACAACGATGTTCGACGTGAAAAAAACCTTCGATCGGCTTAAAAGCTTCGATATCGCAAAAGCATCGAAACCGACAAAAGGTTTTCACGCGACAAAACCTTCGACACGTTCCAACACACACAAAAAAAACATGTCCACGTCGAGACTCTTCAACGTGTTTTGGACGCGGTAAAAAAGTTTCGGCGGAAATCCGTTACGTAGGCGATACGTAAAACTGGCGTAAAACCGTTGGCTCGTGAGGAGGTGGAGGACAGCGAGAAAAAAAGCGGATTTGGCAGCACGCAAAAAAAGAAGGAGGTTTCCTCGGTGGTTGTTTTGTGGAACGTGGCGTACCGCGGAACGGGCGGTTCCGCAATCGCGGACGCCGGAGTGTGCGGTTATATACCTGGTATATATATATATAATATGTAAAAACCTATCGTCGGTTATTTTTCTTCCGTCGTCCTCATTTACAATTAATTACAAACGATAATGTGGCTATGCGAATAGTAGCTGCGGTCCATGTGGTTACGGGGATGGATTTCGGTGGCGAACGTTCTTCGCACTCGCGGTCACTAGCGCCGAGGTTGGCGCTTCTGTTCCGCGCTTTCGCCGCCCTTTGCGGAGGGCGGACGGCAGGGAGTCCTCGCCGCGGCTCTTCCTCCCACGACCGCCGCGCGGACGAGGAGGGTTTCGGACGGGCCGCGCTGTGGCTTCTGCGGTTGCCTGGCGGCGAGCTCCGGTGTGGGGCACTTTGGAGGGCGACGTCGCTATCTCGTATCCACGGTGAAGCGGCGGCCGTAGCGCCTGGACAGGTCCTCCACGAACTCGTTCTTCAGTATCTGCAAGCATCTGAAAAACAAAAGTTGAAAATTCGTCGTAGGGCTGAAAAGCTTCCCGGAGGAGGGTTAGGGCATCTGGGATAAGGGAATGGACAACCCGTAAAGGGAAAATGCTAATCGGAGGAGGAAAAGGGGTACGGTCGATTCCGCTTAATCTGGACACATCCGGACGGAGGAGTTTTGCCCCGATTAGGCGGCTGCCCAGAATATGCGAAGTTAAAAAAAAAATGCATGTATATGGTGTAAAATAAAGACCGTAGGTACAGCGCACCGTAAATTGTTGTTTATTCGATTAAAAACGGCTTGAAATGAGTACGATATCATCCAAATGTCAAAGGCCAAACATGGTCCATCATAGGACAAATTCGGCCCATCGAAGGCCAATATGGCCCATCAAAGGACAAATATGGCCTATCAAAGGAAAATATGGCCCATCAAGGGTCAAGAAAGGCCCGTCAAAGGTCGAACATGGCCCATCAAAGGCCGAACATGGCCCATCAAACGACAATATGGTCCATCAAAGGACAAATACGACCCATCGAAGGCCAATATGGCCCATCAAAGGACAAATATGGCCCATCAAAGGACAAATATGGCCTATCAAAGGACAATATGGCCCATCAAGGGTCAAGAAAGGCCCGTCAAAGGTCGAACATGGCCCATCAAAGGCCGAACATGGCCCATCAAACGACAATATGGTCCATCAAAGGACAAATACG
>JAUJYV010000928.1:0-24684 GCA_033995625.1 Ophyiulus pilosus
TTATGCGAAACAAACGCTCGTTAAGCGAGGCATTTTTTAAAAATTTATATTGCTCGTTATGCGAATCACTCGTTATGTGAGGTTCCACTGTACTGTAGTCTGTCTGTCTATGCATGCCGTGTAAAAACAGAAAGGGGAGGGTGAATTTCAGATGACCTGGCGCCCCTGATAAAAAAAAAGCAAACTCCAAACCCTTCCGGCCCCGTTTCGATCTCCCCTTCCCGGGGTATCAGGACGTCCCCAGCCGCACGTAGGCGTCGTAAAAAGCAGGGGGAACCTGTCACCTTGAGAGCCAGCGCCTCCATTTGGCCACGTGCATTTCTCACGTAGCCTCGATGTGGCCGGCGATCGATATAGGGCGACGATCGGTCGCCAAAGCTAGTCACTTCCCACTCAGCTCTCGAAGCAGTCGGTTCGCTCTTCTCATATCTTGCATTTTTCCAAACTGTCATTTCTGAAAAGCGGGTCAAGAAGCTTCTGAACGTACGGATCGATAACTTGTTTTCACCGAGGAGAAAGATTTTTTTTTGAGTAATTTGAAGATTCGATCGTAATGGCCGGCAGCGTGAGTCGTTTTGCCTTGTTGGTATCGAAATTCCGGGGATGCCTTGTCGGGTCGCTTGTCGGCGACTGCCTGGGCGCAATGCCAGAGGTGGAACAAGCCCTTGCCGCCAGCATCGGTGGGACCTCCGGCAGACGGACCATTTCCCAACGCGGGACCGAGGGTAAGCCAAGATTTTCGTTTGTTTACAGTCCGTATTGTTGTTGTTTGGGTTTAGTTACCTCGCCAGGCTGCTTCCGTATACTATTGTCTGTTGGAAAACTGCGGATTCGGGAAAAAGGATTCTTGTTTTTAATAAATGCAGCTTTTCACAAGGAAGAATACTTCCAGCTGTTGTTCGAATAGAATTGTAGTTTCAAATCCCGAACCTTGCATGTTTATTTCGGTTAATCGGGACACGTGTCTGGACGTGCTGTATTGGCCCAATTACATGTCAATATTATTGACCCAATTATGGGTGAATGTCCCCAGGGCCCGATTATAAGACAGTACAATTTCTAAGTTAATTGAAGCCTAGGGCAGGGTTTACAAAAAAATGTCTAAATTTAGCTACAATTTATGCACGTTTTAGGACATTCCAAAACTATTGTTCGCTTATTTTCTATAAGCCTGTATTCACGTTTTTTTAAAACTTCATTCTGCAAGCTGTAATGGGCCCTAGCCCCCTAGATGATAAGTAGTGAACTGGTTCTAAACATATTGATTGCCAGGATACAATAGGGGCCCATCCACAACTATATTTCACAGGCTATCATTTAATTTTTGTAAGAATTTTTGGCGAAGTAAATTACATTTTTCAGTAATTGCAGTATACAGTATACACTCGAATGTGTATTGTACATATTATTGACCATATACAATAGATATTTTATTTAAATACAGATTTCTTAACTAAATTTCTATTTTTTTATTTTAAATAAATGATTGGAATGTCTAAGTCGGCCAACTTCCTTAAGGGCCCCACTTATGGCCAGTCTGCCACTAGATATTTGGTGCCACCCCACCGTGACCCTAGGGACCCCAGGGCTGGATGATCCAGAATATTGAGTACAACAGTTAATTGAAGGATATGCATGGCCTCGATGACAAATTTTTTTTTTTAAATGTCTAGGTTTATGTGCTCTGTATGGCCTTCCAAAACTGAATCCAACAGTTTTTCTAATATAACTGTTATCTGAATTATCCACTACGACTGAATACAGTAGTTAATTGGAGCCTAGAGCCTCGGACAATTGGAACGGAGCAATTTTTTCTTTATTTTGGCCTCTTGCCAAGTTTTTTTTAAAGAACATAAGCTGGGAAATTTAACATTTTATAGGATGATAATCAGCATTGCGAGGAAACAATTATATTCTGAGCTTACAAGTAGTTCTACATTTGCATGTTTATATAAAAAAAACTTGACAAATTTAAAGTTTCTTGAACCGAGGGACCATATCAACTTGTAATCTGACACCATGATCGAAATTTAACTTTATAATGCTTGTCGTTAAGGCCCTCTTCATTGAAATGTTAACGTTTCAGTATTTGTGCAAACCCAGGGACCGACAAAAAAATATATTTTGCTTGTCTGAATTGCGCCCTTATGGAACAACTTTTTAAAAAAATATTAGGTCGGTGCATTGAAAATCCCAAATCATGGGGCAATTTATGATATGCACCAATTTTCAATACTCTGGCCAACACATTTTTAATTTCAAGAAATCATTGACAAGGACGTGATTACCAAAGATACCTTCAATGTCACGTTTCAGGGCTATTTTTTTTATCTGATTTCTTTCCCTTTCCATCGTGTAACAACAAGTCAGGGGATTTTACGACTGACTGATAAAGGTGGAGGTCAGAAGGACCTGCCACAAGAGGATTGGAGAATTGTCTTGTACTTCTTGACAATGGCGCCAGTGGTTCAATTTAGATAATCTATTGATCTTCCATATGGGGACTTCCACTTGGGGATTAAGAAGGGTCTTAGCCAAGTTTAATGGTATTCAGGTGGTTTGCTAAAAAAAAGTCACTTGTTGGCACTTTCTGGGACCCTAAAAAACAACCTTGCCCCACAAATGCCACTGAGAAATTGTGGTAAGCCCTAACGGTTAGTCTTAATCAACCTTAGTTTATAAGAAATACACTTATTGTCTTTATTTAAAAATGGTTGTTGTTTATACACAACATATAAGAGCGAAAAATAATTATTTTTAACGGCCGTTGTTTTTATCCAGCGTGTGTGAATATGATTTGGATATTTAAAAATTGATTATTTGAAAACTAAACTGTTTCCTTCCCGTGTCTTTGGATCTTGCTTGATTTTCTTAAAATAGCAGCACATCGATTTTCCACCCACGCAATTTTCTTAACCTCGTGACATTTGCGTTTGTCAACAAGCTTCTACCCCCTTTTATTATGTTCTACCCCTCGCCCCTCCATTTTTGTGTTATATATCTTGCCATCCAGACTTGTTGTGATTTTTCTAGTTAACCTTGGCGTCACTTTCCCTTTCCAATTCAGCAACCACTTTGCTCACTGGAATTTTGTAATTTGCTCTTATTCTTAGAAACGTCCTTTTTGCCCACTTTTTTTAAAAATATAAAACCCTCCAAAACACTGACCCCTAAAACAGCTTTTGTAATGTAATCTTCTTGCTGGTGGATGTACAGCTTACGTATAAATAAGAAGACATCTTCCCCTTTTTTTTTTTTATTAATTTATTGTCCAATATTTTTTTACTTCAAAATAGCCCCACCTTTTGTAATCTAGGGGTGAACTCTCTTAGTTTTTTTTGGTTGTCCATCAAACCCATGTTCACTAAAAATAAACGTGCTGCGCCATGACATTTAACATAATTCTTGAAAATGTCTTGCGAGATTTTATCCAGTACAAGGTGCTCGTCAGAGATTGGAAAACTGTAAATATTAAATAGGCGAACATTTTTGAGAAATTAAACAATATTAATACATTATTTTTGGGCCGTTTCGAGAATAATTCACCACATCAGTTTTTGGATAGTAGCCTACTGTTAAAAGATTCTAACTTTCGCTTTTCTGACATGACTTCCTTTGTAACTGAAAACTGCACATGTTTACTGAACTCTAGTATATGCGTTATCAGAGGATTAAACAGCTGATGGCAACATCTCGGATGTCACCATATAACATCGTACGACAAGGTGACGTGACATGTTTGTACATCTGGCGAATTTTGCATAAGAGAATTGGCAGTTTGGGAAACTGAATGTTTTCTACTAAAGTTCCTTGACCCGGTAATGTGATGCTGGCGTGTTTGAGCGCCGGCATTGCTTCCTAATCCACGTCCTTCGATTCATATTAGCCTCTCAGAGCAGTTAAGCAGTTGAGCAGTCCGATCACGCTTACCCTTTGGTGCCGCCCTGCCTATCCGTGACCTTGTCCACGTTGAGAGTTCCAAACATCAACGTGGTTGCAACTAACCGAGCACGTGTTGAGCACATGGCCCCTGGACTGGCTAAACATGGCTGCTTCGTGGACACGCAGGGAGAAGATGTTGGTGTTTAAAAAGTTAAAATTGATATATTTATCATAGTTCTGCATTGATCATTTCTTTAGTTTCTGTCTTGGTTAGGTAAAATGACTAATTTTGAAAAAAAAAAAAATTCAATGTGCTGTCAGTCAAAAGTTAAGTACAGTTCGTACTGACAGGGGGAGGACAAAATAGTGAAAACACTGATAAATTTGATTTATATTACAGTGTCCAGCAGCCTTGAAATTCGGGGAAGTCTTGCATTTTGTATTAAAACACCTGTTTATGCTGAAATTTCCTGTGATAAATTTATGTTAATCGTAAAAATTTTATTGAAAAAAACGAACTTAGATTCTCTAGAAAAATGTCTGATTTCTTTGACAAATATTGTGGTAATTAGTCGTGCGATGGGTCCTTGAAAATGTATTACAGTAAGGAATGAGTTTTGGAATCCTTGAAATATACTTGAACTAGTTTGTTTACCCATTGTAGAGCTCGTGTCAGATATTTATATACTTCTATAATTTCATTTCAAAAAAGCCGGTTGGGCCCTTTTTAGCCTTAGTCGCCTTTGGGCCCTTAAACCCCAACCACCACCATCAACAACAACAACATTTCAAAAAGAATTGAAAGCAAAAAAAAAAAAACCCAATGACCATTTGATCCATTTAAAAACCCACATGACCCAAGTTGGGCCCAATAAAAGGATGCACTCACAATGGATTTCCAATACAGAAAAATCCGAAAGGCTTGTTTTTATGAAATTCAATGTTCGATGGCCAATGACTTCGGGTCGAATTTTAAGTGTTTCCAAACCAGGCATGTGCATCATCGCTGCCAACAAGTGGTCTGATAACTGAATATGAGTTTCCTTAAGGCCTAATTGTCGCTAAGTGGCTGTTAAGTGTTGACATCTCATACTTATCAGTTTTTGTTTTTTTCTTTTTTCAGGAGAAGCTTTGCCATACTCGGCCCATACCAGAGTGCTACGTTGTGTAGGGGAATCTCTACTCAGCTGCAGGGAGTTCGACAGAGAGGACCTTACTCAGAGGTAACTAACTGTTCTAATACATGCAAAGGTCTTCAATTCAATACAACTTATAGTATCCTACAATCAGCAAATAAAATGATATGTGGTCCATCGTAGATAAGGAAATAAGAATTTAAGAAAGCGTCAAAAGGTACAAAGAGCAAATCTAAATGTCCTTCACTTTTCAAGAAACTCCCAAATGTTTCAATTTCACGTGCCTATACAATTGTAGGGTGTTCATTTGGAAAATCTGGAAATGTGCTTGAATTTTCATCATCTCGAAAAAGTTGGGAATTATGCTTGAAATTTGTGTTAGGTACCAGTTTATGCGGAAATTTCCTGTACACGTCGTGAAATTGTTGTTAATTGGAGAAAAAAAAACATGCATAAAAAAGAAACTTTTAAAAGTTTTCTAAAAACATTTCTGACTAAATGTGTGGTAATTAGCCGTGTATGAGGTCCTTGAAAATGTAAAAAACGAGTCTTGAAATCCTTGAATTTTTTCCAACAAATTTACTGGATAATTTGAATTTTCATTAGTCTTTTTTCTAAAATCGTGCGTTTTATGTCTCTAACTCTTGTTGTTAAAAAACAATTTTTGTCAAAAAATAAACATGAATAATGATACTATTTATCATAAATTTTGACATCCACTTAAAAATTGTTTGCGAGGTGCCCTGAAACTCTTTGAGACCAAGTTTCAGAGTCGAATACTTAGTCAGAATTTCCACAGTAACGAAACCAAATAAGCCCCTCGGCTAACGAGATTAGCAGAAGTTGAGGGCGTAAGGTACACAATGAAACCTTGGGATCACGTGCATATCGGTTAGGTTTGGATGTAAACTTCCTCAAATAGACATGATACAGTTTTGATGATGGCACCTTTGAGCCTCTTGAGGCATCATTTTACCAACTGCCATCTTTCTCAGTAAATAGCGTGGGCGTTTATGGTAGATTTGACAGTGTACTCGTCGTGGAGATTTTCTTCCACCTCCGATTTGTCAGCGGGCTCCTTATCGCAAAAAAAAATTGAGAATTGCCAATGCAAACGTGAAAATGTTTTGACCTTGGCCTTCGAAAAAAAAATTTCATTATTGGCATGAGAGGTACCAACTAGGTAGTACAATCACCACGTACTACTTTGGTCAGTTATGAATTCCACGTTTCGGTGGAAAAAATTAGCATGCTGCACAGTTGCTGTTTGGCATAATATGAATTATTAATAAATTCTAAATCTTTCTTGGCAATTAAGGTTTGCAATTATAAATGGTAGAAAAACTGCATTTAAAAAAAATATATAAGTGCACTAAATTAACTGCTGTAAAAGTGCAGTTCCAAATTGCAGAAAAATTGCAGTCAATGCGCAGAAGTGCAGAAAGAAAATGAGTTTTTTCTGAACCAAGATTAAGATGTAATCCACTGGATTTTAAACCATCTTTGATTTTCCAGGGGAAAAGCACGTGCATGTGTGTACGTGCTGCCCTGGGCGAAAGTGGGTCGCTGAGCGGTTAATGTGCTCAACAGCAGATAAACGGCTCTGTTGCTCTGTCAACATGTTGACGATTCAGTGGGATTATGCAAATAAATGCTCAGCAGCTAGAGGGCGAACGAGAGCAACAATGCACTTTACATGACCCATATAATTTTTTTTGTTGCTCTGCACGTGCTACCGAACATGTGACCTAGTGGAGTTGGGTCACGACTGGTAACCATGTTACGCTGCAGACTGCACGTAGCCACTGGAATCTCGTTAGGAAATAGGGGATGCTTGGCCATGAAAGCAAATGTCCGGTGCATATGTTCCAAAAAACGTGAAGCTGGGGGAAAAGCATGACATAGTTTCTGTTGAATATGTTATGGCTTTGGTAAGGTCTGTTTTGGTAACCTTGGGCGTAGGACATGTCACTGCATGCCGCTTTTTCAAAGTATATTCATGCATTGCTAATTTTTTGAAAAATAAATGCAAGGAAAATAATCTGAATGTTTCTGAATTTACATTGCCCTGAGCTTCTGTTGTACTGTTACTACAAATTAAAACATTAAACAAATGTTGAAATGAATGGAATTTAAGTCAATCTCGCATTAGTTTTGTTTTCTGTTTAGAGATGGCGCTGTATCTGCTTTGTAGGCAGCGCCATCTTTGGGGATATGTGAAAACCATGACTAAATATTTTCTAATTATTTTCTGTTTAATTTACATTATTCGTTACTTAGTTTGCTAAGTGCACTTGCTTTCCATGGAAAAATAACTTACGGATTCATGGAAAGCGCAAAAAAAATTTTCTTGTTTGAGGTAATAAATAAAAAATCAAGCTGCTTTCAAAAATCTTCAATAAGTCTGTATATCGGGGGAAAATCCAACATTTATGAAAAAATGTGCTTGATCATTCAAAAGCATTCTACTCGAGAAAATTTAAAAGTTCGGTTTATTAAAAGCGTTTTTCTTCTTTCCAGACTTGTCCACGAAAACACTGTCAATAAAAGATTCCCTGCCATGGGTGGCGTTGGCAGTCTAAGCCAGGGTGGCATTGCATCTTTCGGCAATCTATCGACAAAGGACCAATACCAGGCTGATGCTGTGGCCCTACGTACCACCCCCTTTGCCTTGTTTTACTTTGTGGACCTAGGAAAACTTGTGGAGGTGAGCATACTGATTAATGTTGTGTAGTTTAATGTGAAACTGTTCCAAATTGAATAATTATAAAAAGAAAAACATATTTTGAAAATATTTGTTAATATTATCAGTATTTGCTTATAATTGTGCCAAATATGCATGCCAGTGCAATAAGGACTAAGGACTTCGGCTTTTTGTGGCAATAAAAATATCCTCCTTGTCATAATTCAATTCGTATTTTGATGCGCAAACCTGCAAATAACAGTTAAAACAAACAGTAATTCTGGAGAAGTCAAGGTGCACAACTACAGATTCAAGTGTGAA
The DNA here is from genome assembly GCA_033995625.1 of Ophyiulus pilosus. NCBI lineage: Eukaryota > Metazoa > Arthropoda > Diplopoda > Julida > Julidae > Ophyiulus > Ophyiulus pilosus. Next base: position 8,023 of record JAUJYV010000928.1, read on the forward strand.
GTGGGACTTGAAGGATCTGCATGGCTTATCAACACAATTGTTTAGTGTTTACGTTTGTTCAGCACAGATAAGCACTAAAGTGATTGTCAACAACTGTTTTGTAATCTTGCTGTTTTATTTTGGGCATATGCATTTCAACAAAGAAGTGCCATATCAGAAATAGCACATTGTTGCTAAATTTCTTTTATGCAGCTCTTGATTAATCAATAAGGTTGCGCTCGCTGCATGTTTAGCACAATAGGTTGTTCTTTTGCAGTTTGTTGATTTTAGTCAGGAAGTGTTGCTATGTATCGGGGCGTCATGTGACTTACCAGGCTCCTAACGTCTGACCTAGCTTCTAATAAAGTTTGGATTCTTGAAACGAGATATTTTCGTGATTGGACGATGCAATGTTAATTCTGAAAATTACACAGAAATAATGGAGTTTTGAAACGCACATGGAATTAAAATATGTATACTATTAATTGTTATCTGTTATACCATAACAAAGTAAATGTTCAAATATTATGCAGTTTTCTTTAATTATTCATAAAATCTCCAGAAACATCAATGATGCATCTCATATCTAGCATCTTCTTCCATTATTCCTCAAATACAGTGATACCTCGGATCACGAACGTCCGTCTATGAACAAATCTGTCTACGAATACCATTTGCAAACAAGTTTTGCTTCGCTTCACGAACGATGCTTCGGTTCACGAACACATGCGCACGTGACTCGTGGCGCACAAAACGCTGCGCACAGCCATGTCCCCAATAGCAACCCAGAATATAAACAAAGATCCCCATACAAGTTATTTAGCATTCAGAAAACAGTCTTGCGAATCATTGAATGCTTTGAGTTTTTTACTTCACTTTATCATCATTAAGTCATCATTAAATTGAAGCTTTCTTAACATTTTCAGGCTGCCAAAGATAGTATCAACGTGTGGCATCACCCTAGGGACGGAGACTTGAGCGCCATCATGTATTGCCTGGCCACCCATGCTGCGCTACAATTCGACCCCATTCATCCCCTCAACGTAGAGCTGTTCCTTGACCGACTCATGTCTGCTATGGCTGAAGTTGAGGCAGGGGCCGAAAGGACACAAAGGTATAGCAATCTGTCTAAGCCTCCACTTTTGGAGTTTATGCATGTTCTGTGAATCTTGGAAATGCAGCAGCTAAAGATTATTTTTTTGCATTTCAGGAAAGCCCCAATTGTTGTCGGCAAAGACAAACTTTCACTGCGCAAACTGGAGTCCATCCGGGAAATGTTGCATCTGAACTATACTGTTCAGAAAGCAGTGTCAAAATTAGGTAAGCACGGGTGTAATTTTATTTTCATTGTTTTCTAATATTGAAATCTTTGTTTTCTTAAGAAATATGTATGGTAAATTTCCTAAATGGCAAATTGTGATATTTTTCATATTTAGAATTTTGAATTCTCATTTATATGACAAAATTGGGATGTATACGGTTATTACTGTAATTTTGTCCGTTAAAAATGATTTATTTTGTGTTGGTGTTTAAAATACTTCTCCATTTATCATTAGATGATGCGGCTACAGAAAGCAACTCGGTTCCAGCAGCAATTTTCACTTTCTTGCAAGCTCAACAGCGCCGAAAGGAAGACAAGAAGGTGAGCCCACTTAACATCCTACCTGATAAAATTTCACACTTATCATCTGGATTTTATTTGAAAATTAGTTCATGATTAAGGCCTATTTTTGCTAGATGGCCAGGATATCAAACTGAGATTAACCCTACACTTGCTAACAATTTCTTGTCACGTTTTCTCAGAATCCAATTGAACAAGTGCTCAACGATGCAGTGTCAGTGTCTCGTTCCGGCGAAGCCCTAGCCAGTCTTAGCTGCAGCCTAACTGGTGCATTCCACGGCATTGAAGCAGTGCCGGTGGCCATGAGGAAGCACTGCCAAGGACTTCAGGAAACCGTTAAGCTGGCAGACAGACTTGCACTGCAATTTGAGTCCAGGCCACCAGGACTGTGAGTGCAGAACACGTTACTATTAAATTAAATTTGGCCACCTAATCTCGGCATAGAAGTGGCAAATGGGGTAAAATCGATGTACCAAATATCTTTTTACTCTTTCTTCCAGAGTCGACATGAAGGAGATCTCGTTCGATCAACGCGTGTGAAGCAGCAGCAGTGTGCCCCAGGGGGCCTCCACAGCAGTGGCAGCATGACGCTGCCCGTGGCAGGCCTTCACTTCTTGCCAAGGCAGCCAGCGACTCCATTTTGTACCCATAAGAGAAGCGCCAGCCGCTCTTCTCTAGGGACACTTGTCGCTGCGGCTATCTCGTCTTCCACGTGCTCTTCCATAGGGACCCTGCCGCAGCCCCCACCACTGCCACAAATTCAATGGCGCTCCACATAGGCCTAGCTTTTCGGTGGGTAGTACCAGTGATCAAAGACTGCGGCGGGCTAACTAAATTTTGCTTGTTGGTTTACAAGAATGGACATATCTGTAGGCACAAGGTGGGTCATCCTGCCCTGCCACAATTTGCTTATTTTTTTAATTTTCTGGGTTCCATTTTTCATAACTTAAACTTTTTTGCTGCCAATTTTTGTTTGTTTTTACGACGTTGGACTCCTTAAGGAATTCCAGCCTAAGACCTCCCCAAATGAGGTTTTGTTCTTTAAATACTATCCGTTGTTTGCCTTACTGCATTCCATTACTGTGGCATTTAACCGTGGAATCTGGGTTAGTGCGGTGTGAAGGGACAGGGATTGCCTCGTGCTGTTTGGCAGAAATTGCCGAAGCCTATCGGAGATACGTGTAATGTACACTGCTCCAAGAACAAAGTACACGTGCGGTTTTACTCGGACAGTTTGTTGGCTAAAAGCACGAGTCTTTTTACTTCGACACCAATCTTAAAATTCTGCATCGTAGTTGCTGGAAATTATTCGATTGGTAGCGTGTTCGAAATGTGTACAGAGTATTCTAAATACTTTACCAATTTTCAAGCTCCGAAAGTGCATTTTGTCCACGAAGGAATAGCAATTGAGCCTCTTTTCCGTGAAAATCTATGTTAATTTTTAAGTTCTTTTGTTTTATTACTTATTGTTCACCTAATGCAAATAAACTCGTAATAATATCATCCTTTTAAGCATTTTTCTGTCATAGATTTTGGGCAAATTTTCTTTTATAGTGAAGCGACCATTCGCAATTGTGGAACAGTGCTTGTTAGGAAAGTAACCAGAAGACAGTTGCATGCAAGTTACGGAATAAGCAAAACTTCTTTTTCAGAAAATGCCACAAGTATCCAAAAAACGGTATGTTTAACAAAAAAAAAGTTTTATTTAGAGTTTGGAAGTTCACCTTTAGCAATAATTCGATCACACTTATTTACAAGCTCTAACATAGATAGCCAGATTAAAAATCCAGATCTATCAACGGGCCAATCACAGCTGATATTAGGAAATGCATCGAAGAAACCCAAAAGTGCCAGCGTGAGCTGACGTCTTTCGCGTCTCAAGTCTTCGGATGGTAAAGAACTGGCAAGGTTCACCAAGATTTCCAAGATCTCTCACAGGATCACTTTTCTGATGTCGTTTGGAATGTTCTTAAACTGGGGTCAAGTCATTTTTTTGAGAATGAATCTGAAGACTGCACATCTGAGAACTTTGAGAAGTCGAAAATGGTTAACGTATCCAAGAGACTCCAGAATTATTCTAAGAAACCAAGATTGAAAGGATTTAATTGGGATTCTTCTAGTTATCTGAGAGATTTCTACGACAAGATTTTTGATATCCAAAGAATGTGTTTTCTGTCTAGCAGTCAGGTGTTTTTGTGAGGCTTCACGCTACATCTGCCCCATCTTGGAAACGCTAACCATGACATTCTCCAACGGCAGTCTCGTATCACAAATCCGTAATGCTGGCATTGCTCAGCACTCTGGGTCGGCCAGGAGCATCTTGACATCATCAGTGTCGCCAGCAGTAAAGTTGGCCGCCAGCCGTTGGAACCGGGGATTGCTGATGACGCACACGCTGTCGTCATCCTCCAGGCGGCGCTTACGCCACTTGAATATGAGCGCAGACGTGCCGGCCAGCATGCACGCTCCGACGACCATCACCCAGCCGTACACTATCCACTTGACGCTATCGAAAGAGTCGAAGATGGCGGCATCGCTGTTCACCTGGGCAGCGGGCGTTGGGATGTTGCAGTGGTCAGTTGAACAGCAGCAGCTGGTGACTTGCTGTCCCGCAGGTGTAACGTGCTGGAAATATGTAAAGCGTATCTTTTTTTTATTATTTGATTACAAACGAAAGGACGTCTGGAATTGTGACGGAATAAACTTACGTTAATGCACCTTGGCTCGGAACTGCCGTTGCACACGCTGTCATTCAGTGGTTGGCAGCTGTATGCAACTGCCGTAAAGTTGGTGACCTCGTTGGATGCCCGCGTGGAATTTACGCACACCCAACCACTGCTCGGACACTCTACGGCGGTCTCGTTAGTCCCTGAAATGGACAAGAGGAGTCAGTAACACGTGGCCCTGCCAGGATCTGAAATCACGATGCAAGTTAATGTTACCTTGGAAGCATTTCAGCGTTTTTGCCGCACTCGGGAGGGTGAGGTTGTGGGCTGAGTTGCATCCCACACCATGGCAGCAGCGGACCTTGTGAGTCGCCTAGAACAGAGAGTGACGGTAATTTTTCAGAGATTACACGGGGATAGCGATCGTTTCATTAGATCTGTAGGATTCACTCACATTCACCACCTCCCGGGCTTCGGTTCCATCACACAGACCATCATAATCACAGTCGTAGAAGATTCTGTGCCCATCATGAGAAGTGTTTTGGGCCACAACTGTCAGGCAAGATGCAGGGCTATGGGGGACCGCAGCTGGCGCCGATGACGTGGATTCCACAGCGGCCTTCGAGAGATTCTTACTTTCGGTTGAATTCAGAAGTTCTGGAATTGGAGTTGAACTCTGGAGATTCGGAATCTGAGTTGATTTCTGGAGATTGTGAGCTTTAGTTGCATTTACAGGTGGGTCTGCTGTGATGGCCACTACAGTAACCGTTTTCTGGTCATCGGTATCATTGACGCTCAAAGGCCTGGTGATTTCCAACTGCCTTTTGGAGCGGATCAGCTGTCGTGGCATGCACTCCATGAGCGTCTGGTTTTCCGGTGTGCCAACATAACACTGCGATGTAGCACTATCTATAGTGGTTGTCACCAGTCTGAAAGGATTTGCACACAGTTTTAGATTTGTGTTTAACATTGACCTAGATAAGGTTGGGCGGTGTTGTAAAACCCATGTAAAGCTGATACGAAAAGAAAAAAAACATCCACCCCTTGGGTCATGCATTGCTATATCTTGGCTACACAGATCTTCAAGATCTTGAGCGAGAATTCTGGCCTGAATAACAATCATCCCTTGGCGATACATGATGAAATTTATTTAGAAAATACAAAAGTTCTAAAATCCTTCGCACTATATAAACACTTGTTTTTTTCTGGGGCCATCTATCAAAAACTGTTTCCATTGACAAGACTATTGACTAATATTCAAAGCAATGTTTTTTTTTATCAATTACATGTTACAAATTTATATTAAAGATGATCGATCATGAGCAGTTACGTAAGCGAACTTAATATATCGATATATAAGACTACGTGGCGGCCGGTACTTACAGCATGCCGAGGATCGCATAGAAGGCATAACTCAGCATTTTTACACTTTCCATCGAGGCTCACTACTAAGAGAAAGACAACAAATTACTGTAAGTAATTCAAAGAGAAAATAATTTGGAAACCGAAAACAAGTTCATCACAAGATTTTTAGCTATTTCGTTTTATACGTGAGTCTAGTATTAGGGAATAATTGATCAATAGTTTTCCAGGCTAAAGTGAGCGAGAACTTTATCTTGTCTGGAATCCTCATCTCGTACCTTTTGCCTCACTATAATAACTGTTTTCTTTGAAATTCATGTTAATTCTCAAATTCCGTTTTTTATATTTGTGCAAAAATACTCTTTAAAAATTCAATTTTGTTGTATGCAGTACGTACTGAAACGTATACCTCGGATACGGCTTAGAATAAATTTTACAAAAATTTACATAATTTGGTTAGTAAAAATCATGTTACATAAAAAAAAGAAAAATACACATTTGCTTTTTTTGTAGAAAATAGCATGTATTTATAGCAATAAATTAAAACATTAATGAACTTGTTTTTTAATAGGCTAAAAATAATTTCGTCTGGATTGCATAATAAGGCTTCAATAATGAGATTCCCACCTGTACAATGTAATAAAATCCAAAAGTTTCCCTATATCAAGAAATTCTGTGCTTGGAAATTTGACAGTAATGCCGGGCGCGCAAAGAATTCTGGGACAAGTTCGCCATCTTGGCTTTGGGCGCGTAGGATTTTTGTTCTTATGTTCCGACTAATTTTTACAGCGATTTTTGCTCTAAATTTGGGAATTTTTTACATTCGTACATAAAGAAGGAAAACCGGGACAACTTGCAATGAATTCCAGTGAGGCGAAGAAGGTGAAGAGGCGCAAAAGCAAGAAATGTGAGCCGTTTAATAAGACAGTCGGCAACCACGGCAAGCTAATTATCGATGCGACTGTAACACTTCCAGATGAGAAAATATTAAACACTAATCAATCGCCGAATTCCGAGGTAAGTGTTTGGTCTAATTAACTGTATTTCTGGCAGTTCTTCGTCCGAATTGTACTCCATTCGACCTTATTTTCTCCGTTGGTTAGCTTCTTGTCGCTGGAATCCACGGGTGTGTTTGACCGTGGGATGTTTCTGACAGCCTTCTGTTGTGGCAGATTTCTAGGCCTAAATGAGCCACAAATTGACAATTTAGTAATTTTGTTACCGTTATTAACCCATCAATTAATGTAGCAACGATTTGCGATGCTGTTGCTTGCAACATTTATTTTTGGTGTCGCATATTATGACCCTATTCGACCTCCGGTTCGTTAGGCCTAAATTGTTCATTCATCCACCCACGATTCCGTACGGAACTCGCTGGAGGCGACCGGTAGACCGGTTAATTTGTGACATCGCACGTATAAAATGGGTTTGGATGTAACCTGTATTTGTGGTCCGGTGAAAGTTGTTTAAAAACGTGATATCAATCAAATAGCTAAATTCTCCTTATTCACAATTCAGGAGTTCAAGGTATGTTTTGACCAGTGCAGAAAACTTAAGTACAAAATATAGACATGATTGCAGTATTTTATGTAGAGTTAGCTTATTTCGATTTTAAATGTGTTATTCGAAATGACTTATTGCTACTTGGATTAATGGCCAATTTGTGTTTCTGTGAAAATGTTCATTACTTTTCCACCTTTGAGAAATGAGAATGGAATAAATACATTTTTGGCTTGAAAATCTCATTAAATCTCGCTGCCTCTAACAGCAGTCCAATAACAAATATCTCGTTTTATATTCAGTTGCAGGCTTAAAAATCAGGAGCAAAAAGTCAAGCGTCAATGGCAACTTACAATTTTTCCTTAGTCGCTACGTTTTATTAGCAAATGTAATTTATAAATTATACTACAGTGGCGTCTCTGTATCAATACTGCTCTATATTCATCCAATATTCGCCACATGCGTCATAATGGATTTGATGAATATTGAGCACTATTGATACAGACTACTGTGGTGCCACTATATTACAATTTATAAATTGTTTTGAAGTCTTGCCGCCTTGCTGCATACTGCATTAGTACTGTTTTACAAAAGATCAAACAAGATAGCGACAATAAAGATTTTCCCTGGCTAATCTTGTACTAATTGGATCAATTATCACTAATTATCAAGCATAGGTCTAGGTGACCTATGTGTCCCCGAAGGGTGTCTACATAGACACTCTGGATTAAAGGATTAGTACATTTTAACAAGACAGGATAATGGTTTTATTCCTCAGGGTTTGCAAGAAACTATACCAAAAAAATAAAAAATAAACGGAAAATTAAATCTTGGTCGTCTGTGGTGAATATTTGGTTGCACAGTATCTGCCAAAGAAAATTTCATTTTTTAAATGAGATTTCATTTTAACCACCTTTTTCTGGATTTATCAACGTTTGCATAAGTTTGTTGAGCTGCAACTAGTTTTATGTGAGGGTCATAGTACATTTTTGTTGTAGTCATCTATCTGGTTTTTGAGTTAAACCAAAAGGCAAATTTCATTATTGTCTTTTAATATACCCTGTAGTTTCATTTGTGTTACAGTTATTTTTTTTTTCAATGGAGAACTAATTTAGACCAAATGTAATTTCTTCTCAAAATCATATCAACAATTTTAAATGAATAATAAAAAAATGTAATAAAATGTTATAACAACATTAGTTAAAATATATAACATACGAGGCACGTTTTTTAAAGTAATTTTAGAGAAGAAGAATACGAGATAGAGAAATAAAACAGATTTACACTTTTTTGCAGAAAATTGTGTATTAATTATGATGCTGATTAATTACTTATACAGTATGTAACATCATTTTAAAAACAAAAATGTATTCGGTACATTTTAAAAGAAATTATTTTACTATTTAAAAAAAAAAAAAATTAAGGTACATTTGTTCTGTAATACGTGTGGCTCGGATTATCGTAGTTATGATTCAGACATTTTAATTATCTCCAAAGAAACGTATACACTATTACGTTAGTTTTCCACATGTCATCCACATTGTTAATGCCATGTCCTCAATTTCTTATGAATTTGCTGAATAATTTTAGCAATATCTAAGAAGAAACATAAGCAATTATCTTCTCGTGAAATGTAATTTGTAAGAGATTATTTGTAGAAGTTATTTTGGTAACAGTTTCGGTACCATTGCATTTTAGACTATTGACTTGTTGTTCAGTGTCAATAACTTCATTGTGGAGTTATTCGTGTTTCTGATGCTGATGCCGAATAGGAAGGACATGCAACCCAGAATAAGATACTCATTTCTGCGTAGGTTTATACAGGGTGAATTTCTGCCTTGCTTTTGTCCTAAATAAATAATTGTAATGAAATGACGAACTAGAAAGTAAAGATAATATTGCTTTTGTTTGCTTTAAAAAATATAAAAAAGAAGTTCAAATCTAGTAGTTGTATGTGAAAATAACTTTGATTTCAATGACTTTTTGATATCTATTAACGTCAAAATGTTGGTAAAATATATTACAAGGTTAATACTAATCTTTGATTTATCTTTACATATACGTTGGGGTCATGGGGAGGAATTTCTTATATATTTTATTGTCATCTTGCTCATGGCACATTTGCATACGATTTTTTTTTGTATGTGAAATAAATCATACCAAGATGCCTTGAACAACATATCACTTGTTTCGTAAGAAGTTATTAAACAATATAAAAATTGTCAGCAAATTTAATAAGTAATACTGAAAATATAAACTTAACAGACAATGCAATATTAAAAATAATGCTAGCAAATACTCCTAAATCAATACGGTCTAAATTAATTAAATATGTTGGCTTAAAAATTGGAGTTGTCGACTTTATTTATTAAAAAGTAAGCTGGATGATCTGATCAACTTGTTATTCCAAGACTTGGAATACTTGTTAACTTGTTATTTCCAGAAAACATATAGTCAGATTGAATGATGTTCAGTTGGTGTTAATAATAGTAATCTGTATTTTAGTTTTTGACAAGACCTTCACAAATTGTATTAACTGTCTAGTGCATCTGATGTGGTACGACACTCGACTCCTACCTGTTCCACACCTCTGCATTTGATCCTCAATCAGCTAGTCGTTCGTAAATTACTTCCGCTTTTAGTAGAAATGAGTGATTGTTCATTTCCTCCCTCTGAATCACAGTTTGAGATCACCGAGAAGGCGAGCATGGATATATGTGAATGATTCTGTGGGATATATATACTGTATTTCATCAAAATGCCATTAATATTTCAATATCACCTACAAAAAAAAAATGTTTGATTCTTATAAAATATACATTTCTTAGAATATCCTTCAGAATTTTTTAACAAATATTTTGTTGTACGCCGTTTTAGAGATACGGGAGAAAAGTGTCTCGATGAATTGCGATATTTGGGTATTCAAATACGTGTCAACCTATAAGCTCGTACCACAGTTGCTCACTAAACTGCAGCTCAAGCTTGAGATGACACACATTTGGCTGTTTTGAGCTCGTCTTGGCAATTTTTTTTGTGCTGCTGTGGCATGCCATCTGGGACTTGAGACGCAGTTCAGTCTCAAGCTCATGCGATTTGAGCAACTGTGGTGGGGGTTAGAGATTTCTGGAATCCTTTTATTTCATAAAAATTCCTGCTTTTAAAATTGCGTTTTTCATTGTTTTTGCAGGCGATGTCCAAAATCGAGCAGATGATGGACTCCGGTAATGATCCTCTTCCCACAGTGGAAATGTCTCAAGAGGCCAACCCCTATTTCAATGGAGACAAATGCCTGATCTGTCACCGGGAAAAGGGGGTGCTGACCACTCCTCCACTCCCACTAGGTAAACAGTCATTCTATTTTACTAGTTGCAAACAAAATTTTGGTCTATTTTATGTATTTGGAGCTTTTACATAACTATAGTAGTGGTAAAATATTTCAAAATCGCATTCTAGAACTCATTGAATTTCTGGTAGCTTGATAGTATCGTTTGGAATTGTGTTTTCTTAAGGCTTGGAAGATTTAATATTGTCATCAGAGGGATGAAGCGCATAATTATTGTTTTGGCATTAATCTATAAAATGCAGTATTTAGATTTTTGTATTCAAATTATCACGTGTAGGCCATGGCGTGTTAATTTTCACTGTTTCTTGATGCCTAGCTCCCAAAAACTGCAAAAGTGTCTCAATCTGGGATCTGACCTATGACATATCCATGCTGTCACAGGTAAGCACGCAGATCACAGCATCCACTGATTACAGCATTACTTTGAACCTGTTTAAACCTTAGAATTTTCTTAGTTACAGTTATGGGTGTGTCCTAATTGCCGGTGCAGTATGGAAGAACGGAAGCGTGATAATGATGATATGCTGAAACTGGTAAGCAAATTTATCCACGGGTTAATTTAAAATATACAAACAATTGAAAACATAGAAAAAAACTTTATTATATCAAACGTTCAACTGTTTAAATGATGAATTTTCCTTTTCATTGCTTTTTTACACACAGAAATCCGACATTGATCTTCGCATTCCAATGACAGAGTTTGAAAATTCCAATTTCTCACCACTCGCCATAACCAAATCTTTGGATGGGGGAGGTGTACCCACTAGTTCGTGCGGGTGCCAAACGTGCAGTGAGCAAAGGTAAGTAAATGTGTGATTTTTTATCCCCAGCATGGTTTGTCGAGTTGATCGACCAAACGATTTCTGTACTGTTTTCCTAAATAGGCAACTTGAAACGGAGCAAGAAAGGGAAGCTTTACAGCTGCAACAATACTGGTCCGAGATTCGGCTGATTGTGCGGCAGATTTACCAGGAATCTGGTATTGGCTGCTCAGAGGATAAGGACCAGATGAAACTTCCATCGCTGGAAAACATTCGAAAAACAGTTCATATGTAGGTGACTTTATTTTGTTTTTAGAATAAATAATCGAGATTCTGTACAATGACTATTTTCTTTTTAAAATATTGCTTTTACTAGACAAGAAATGTAAACAATATTTTGATGGGACTATTTTTTTTAAATTTATTGTTTGGATTTTCAAAATTGTATTTTGGAACTCAATTCATGTTTTAATTTCACACACAATCTTCCTATTTTAAGTTTTTTTTTTTTTATTTTTTTAAATCATTTGCACAATTTTACAACTAATTTTCTTAAAAGTAATGTTGCAAAACTGAACACGGGATCATCTTAAGCATATTTCCGTTAAAAAAACCTATAAAACCTTAACAATTTAAAAAAAATGTTGTTTCAAATTAATCTAGACTTTGCTTGCGGAGTCCTCACAAACTCTTTAACTGGTTGGAATCTCAAGGCAAAGAACTGGTCATTGAAATGAAGATCAGTTTACTGAAGCAGTTGGGAAATGTAGCAAAAACGCCCCAGCAGGCCAAGGCGTTTATCACGGACCTTCTGGACGATTATGCCAAACTATGCTCTGCATGCAAAAAGCTTCATCCCATTCTGTTAGAACTGGTAAAGTTCGGTTTGAAAATTGTTATAATTAGTTTGTCTATCGTTATTTAGACAAACAACTTTTCTTCACCTACTATTAGGAACAGGACCACTTGAAGATGCTGGGTCTCAGTTGGGAATTGGTGAACCGACATCTTTTTCAAAAGCTGGTGTACTCCGATCACCGATTGCAGGATGCTTTGCCTTATCTCATCTCGCAGTTAAGGTAGGCAGATTTAAATCCAAAGTGCTGCTGCTTGGCGCATTTTAGCTATCTTGCATTATCAGATTTAGTATAATAGATTTAAAAATAACATACCGTTTTTTAAAAATGGGTCTTTTCAAAAAATTACAGATACTCTTTAACTGTCAGTTTAAAATCAGTGAAAAGTGTAAAAAACATATTTTAAGCGGTTAACAGTCGCTAAAAAAGGCGCTGCCATTTTTCCTCTATAGGTCATCGGTCAGCAATGAAAATGAGGAGAAACAGCTGACAGAGCTCTTACATAAATACCTGTTATTTGATGAGCAGATGACCATCGTGGCGTCCATGTGGATGGATGCCGATCCATTCATCCAAGAATTTAATATCGAACAAGTAAGTTATTTGGTGATTAACGCTCTGAGGGTTGTAAAATCGATAGCGTTATTAATTGTTCCGGTCCTTATCAGGCGGCTATCAAATCCAAGCAAAGGATCCTACATGCCGATTGGGAGCTGTTCAAGTTGCAAAAAAAGATTTCCGAACATAAAATTATAAAGAAGGTCGACATATCAACGCAAAGGTAAACTTAAAAAAAAATCAATCTCAGTTCCCCAGACCTGAAACAGTTGAAATTGTTAGGGAAATTGGAATGCCTGGAATACTTTCTTAATTTTAGTAACTGCGGTCCAGTGCTCTCTTAAAAATTATCAGAATCATAGTTAATAGGTTATCGAAATTCATTCCAGCTTAAGTAATTGCAGTTGTGCATGCGATGACTGCACTCTTCAGTATATGGTGGCCTGTGGTATTCTCCCTCACAATGACCCCATGACTCAGCCTGCTACCGATCTTGAGGCAATGCGAGATGAAAATGGCCACTACATACCCAGTCATTTCATGCCTTCGATGAACAACATGGACTCATTGAACTCTGTTCTGTGAGTCGGTTTTCGGCTTCATTTCAATTTGCTGCTAGAGGTTTGTGGCTGTATTAAACGGTGTTTTTTTGTTCCGCTTGACAGTTGTACAGCGACACCTGGTGCAGGGTTGTGCCTGTCAAAGGTCAAGGAGCACTGGTGTGGTAGCTTTCCAACGTTAACCAACAGCACCATGTCCAACCTAAAGAACTCTAGCATAACAGAGGAAGAGCGGAGGTACTGGTTGCATACTATCCCTACGGTCAGCCATAGACTCACACCTCCACCCAGTACGCTGGACGTTCAAACAAGCGGTGGCAACGATGATGGCGACATCGACGACGATGACGACGAAGATGATGACGATGATGACGACGACGACGACGACGATGACGACATTGATGAAGTGGACGATGATGAAGGCGACGACGAAGATGACGATGAAGGGGACGGCTTTCCCATATTGAACGAAGAGATTGACACATTGGACATGCAGTCGTGTACTGGTTGTCCAACTGGAAACCAAGACTGCCAGTGCCATCACTGTACTTCTTCTGGCAATCGGTGTGGCTGCTCTCCCAGTTCCGTCATTTCTGTGGTATGTATAAACAGTTAGTGGTGGATTTTCAGTTGGTGCCAAGTGTTGTGCAGAAGTGTTCCATCAGATTTTGTGAAATGCCAAATTTAGGCATTTTCCTTTCCTGGTTTGTCGCTAATTGATTTGAAAAAAAAGATTTTGAAAGAAATGCCTCTCATCACGTCAGTAAACTGCTTAAATCACAATTTTCTTCTCCAAAAGTTTGTTGCTTTCTGTTGAGCAAACTATTTCTCTAACCGAGTTTCTCATTTGCCATAAGTGAACTTTTTCATAAAACCAGTTTGCACAAGTACTTTTTTTTTAATAAAAAGGAGAATTTTAAAATTTTACAAGTTAATCACAGCTGGTGCATACCAGATCTGAAAAGGTTCACATGCCCTCCTTAACTTTGACCTCCCAAATAAGAGAACCGCTTTCATGCGAATTTTCGTGTTTTTCTCCCCAAGGAAAAATCTGGTGCCGAACATCCCTGCGAGTGCCACATATGCGTATTTAATACGGATCGAGCAACCATACCCACGGTGGTGAATGTTCCGCCTCGTCCCGCCTTGCTCCATCTCTACCCCCACATTCACGGTTCGAATGCCAACCACAGCCTGCAAAACACACATATGTTAAAGCCCTTCCTGCATCCGCAACTCTATGGCCTCCGTCTACCGTGCTCGAAGAATCCATACGCGAGCACCTTGTTCGATTCCAACAGTACGGCAGCAGTCACGGAATCGTCGCCGCCTTCCATTCTGCCTGACCATATAATGGACTATTACCGCGGCAGCCATGACTGGGACATTGTATATGAGAATGCCAAGATGCTGCTAAACTCCCGCAAGTGCAACGAAATTCTCCCTACCCCTGTGGTCAGCACGTCTGCAGAGGTGGTGATGCTGGCTGAAAGTGCGAGCGCAGAGGCGAGCGGCGATGGGGCACACATGATGCCTGACCTGGTGACGACACACAGCAACAAGGCAACGCAGGCTTCCGGTCCCCTGCCTTTTTCGGTGGGCTACCCCCAAGGGCCCATGGACTTGAATCACCTGAAGCACAACCATCCCCATACTCATGGAAGCCTACCTGTTAGCTGTGCCGCAGCTGTGCTACAAGAGGAGCAGCAAGACGCCATGACGCCTTGCCACAATGAATGTCGGCACAAGGCAAACCTGCCCTATGGAGGACGACCTGGCACTGGGGCTGGTAAGACGTCGTCGCGTCACCATGGTCAGCCTGGCATGGGAGGCGCCAGTAAGCACCCTTGCAAAGGTAATTATCACATTTTTTTAAATTTACAAGAAGAGTGGAGGTTTTGGTGTGTGGGAATGTTGCTCAAATTCAATTTGGAAAGTCTGTTAATTTGGGAAAAGCCAGTAAACTGATAAATAAGTTTTTAAAAACGTAAAGAAATTATGAATGCAAACCTAAGTGTCCCTCTTTTCTTATTCATCTGCAGATTTTGTTTTTAATCTTCCTGAAACTCCAGAGAGCTCTCTTAGCATCTGTCCGAACAAAGATGGTGAAAATTCACATGTGGACACGGAGGAAAGCATTGATGACTCTTGTTCTGAACAGAGCTCTTCCACATCTACATCCAATCAGAAAGACGGCAACAGATGCGATTGTTGCTACTGTGAGGTTTTTGGACATGATGTTGTAAGTATTTGTATTTTTAGAAGATTGGTCAATTTTGGCGAAGTTTTGAATGTTTGGTAAACAGTTTTAAATTACGTGGCACCCGATGAAGGCTTGTTTGCCGAAACGTTGTGTCACAATAAAGAACGCGCTGTCAAATTATTATTGCCGACGTGGACCGTGTGTCAAGACCCCATCTCATACGGAATGGTTTTTTTTTGTATAGAATTCGTCGCCTACTACGAGCAGAAATTATCCTGAAATGAGGGATAAGTTAAGACAGCGACTAAACAAAAAGAAAGTAAGCGGATTTGCTTTTCTTTCATATGACTTCTTTGTATCATGACTGAATTTATCGACTCCTTCCATTACATTAGCAAAATAATGGAATTTTGATCACTTTTCAGATGTTGTGTAACAACGAGGAGAGTGTTCCGCTCGGCCCGTGGTCAAGGCGTTATCACAAGCCGACTCCCAGACCACTGGAGGACTGTCGTGATTTGGATTCCTTGATTAGCTTCATCAACGGGAGCGTAATCAGTGAAAACGAGGACTCGGCAGGCTCTTCAAATAAACTTTCTTCGACGAAAGTGCTGAAAAAGTCTGTTAAAAAGAAAAAAAAGGTGAAAATGGTATTTGATTTTTAAGCTTTGTGTGCGAGTGATTTTGTGATAAGCGTAGGATTACAAAGTAGTCTT
Source organism: Ophyiulus pilosus (assembly GCA_033995625.1). Taxonomy (NCBI): domain Eukaryota; kingdom Metazoa; phylum Arthropoda; class Diplopoda; order Julida; family Julidae; genus Ophyiulus; species Ophyiulus pilosus. The sequence continues at coordinate 24,149 of JAUJYV010000928.1, forward strand.
TATTTGTCTTTCCGCAGGTCGATCCCAGACAGTCCAAAACTGCAGGGGAAGCGTGCTGTAACTCTCCATTAGATGAAGAAGTTGATAGGCTGAATTCGCTATCCTTGAGTTGTCATTCTGCCATGCTAGACAGCAATTCTTATTATTCCAAAACAGAGCATCGGTGCACACAGGCAGCACCAACGATTTTCACTGCCACGCAAGGGACCACAGCTTCGGTCGTCGAGAGAACGTGTAGTCCAGCTAATCAGTCTAGAACGGCGGACTGTGCAAATATGTTTTCGGTTAGGGCAGACGTAAAAAGTGCTTGTTCCCTAAGGTCCAAGACTGAAAATGGGCATAGTCAAGAGGATGGCTTGTCAGAAGATGGCTTCTCCAAGGTAATGCTAACTTTACATTTGTATACAGTGGAACCTCGCTTAGCGAACACCTTGCATAATGAGTGATTCGCATAACGAGCAATATAAATTTTTTAAAAATGACTCGCTTAACGAGCGACGTTTCGCATAACGAGTGACGTGAATAGGGGAATCCCC